>JAVQKC010019112.1:0-21052 GCA_036025475.1 Philypnodon macrostomus
ACTGCTCTAATCATACACTATTCAAATTGTATTGTCAAGTTAGTGAACCTAAATACCAACCTCTCTCTCCGGTGGATCAACAGTTTGTCTTAGTACCAGATTGATAGCACAGTTTTTACTCAAGTGATTTTTTATGCTTGTGGTGACAGTGAACGGTACTCATTTGAGAATAATTGTGTACCTTTTTTGTCTTTAAATAATATAAAAATAATCCATATAAATGTATTTACTATTTAATATAATATGTTTCATCAAGAGCATTATAGCACAGTTGTTCTATATTGCCTGATGATTCAGGACAGGTAATTTATTGTGACCAACTTTTTATTGAACCAGTCCATTTATTTAAAATTCTCTTTCACCATTGTGTGCAATAAAAACAATATCTCTATTCTTAGATAGTTTCTAAGCATGAGCATGAAAACTACCAACACATTTTTTTTGCACTAAACTACCAAAAAACTAGATTTTAACTACAGACAGTATAGTGATCAACTTTGCCCGTGGTGGTTGTTTAGATTGTCATTCCTTGTGTTTGTGGAGACAGGGGTCACTAGTTAGCATCCTGACACTCTTAATACCAGGAAGATGCTTGCTGCTCGGCTTGGCATGACACAAGACGAGGACAGGTGGTCATTAAAAGTGCTGTAATCTGCTCCATGAATAGAGGAACACATAGATCATGAGAAACAACAAAGAAATGGACAGAGGTTTAGGGTGGCCAGCTAGTGTTTGATGCTTGGGGCTCTTAGGGTCCTATAGGCCGCTGTCTGCAGCCACCTCCAGTGCTTCAGAGCGGATGTGTTAACAGTTTCGGGCTCAATGGAGGAAGAAATCCTCACAAAGGGAGGTGTACAAATATTGTGGGAAATCCGTCCTCTCTTTAATATTTCATGAAGGGCCGCAATCTATTCATGGGACCTCATTCCTTTGGAGGGGCCCACATTCAGGCTCACTACTGCGGGCTCAATGGGCAGCCCTTAATTGAGTGCCCGCTCTTTCTTCGTCTCCCCGGCAGATTGTGTGCGACTCAAAGCCCTAGGCCGCTTCATCTTACCTCCTCTTCTTCTCACTGAGTGCGGCCAGAGACAGAGAGAGAGAGAGAGAGAGAGAGAGAGAGAGAGGTGGGGAAATTACACACATGAGTGAGGGGTGATGATGTTACTTTGAAACCTGTTAAAAACCCATTGAAAACCCTTCAACAAACGCACACGATTTCCTCAAAATGATGTTGCTGTGCTGTCATAGTTTCTAAGGCCTGCTTATGTGACACCCTCAGGATTATAGCATTGTAAAATAGCGTTGGGTGGTTTCCATGGTTACAGATGTTGTAACTTTTCCAAAGAACATTAGAATAATAAACAACATTATTTACACTCTGAGAGACAAACATGGGGCAGTGCTGAAATTGCATTTTATTCAGTAGCCTTTGCATAACGCTATTTTTGTGAGTGTGCAAACTGGTGGAACATAACATAATACAGTGACACAATAACACACACAATAAACACACAATAAAATGCTGTAACTGTTTCTGTTTATTGTCTCATGCCACTGTTATTGTATTGTTATTAGAGTAGAATGCTTCCCTCTAGTGGCTGAAAATTATATTGCACCAACATTTTATTGATGGGTTTGAAAAGTTGTTACTCCTAATATTTTAAAAACAAAATAACTGCTCAAGAGAAGGCAACATAATTTTGAGAATCAGAATGAAATATACCAGATGACGATCTTTGTAGTAAACTATTATTGGGACGTACTCTTTTTACACAAAGATAAGCCTGTACCATGGTAAGAACTAGTTTCTGAACAGAGACAGCTGCTCAGGGCCCCATAAATGAAGCGCAAAATAAATACGTCTTTGTAATTAATAAACTTAATATGGTAAAATAGCTCTATATGGTTAGGACATCAGGTTGCTGTGGACTGACAATCAATAAAACCTTTGGTAGGACTTAAAAAGTGCCAAATTTAGAGGGCCCCCCTACCCATGCTCGCCTTGAGCCCTGAAATCACCGAATCTGCCACTGTTTCTGAATACACATTGTGGCCACATTGATTATGGTGTCTTACTATTTATTGCATATATAGGCAACTATATGAGCAGCCTCCAAAGACAGCTTCTGGTCAGTTTCGTCAGGTTTTCCTCTCTCTCTTTATGAGACACCTGATCCAAAAGTGTAAAGTTACAGCACACACAAAAAGGAGAACGGAGGGGACAGGGATGTACAGCAGCAGCTCCACATGGATGGACATGAATGGAGATATGGTTATTTGTTCAGTGTATTGAAATATGTTAGACACATACAGAAAGATGCAGCTTGTTCTACCTGAGGAGCTACTGGTTTTCAGGTAAAGTACAATATGAAGAGTACACAATGTTGAACTGTGAAGCCTGTGAAGAAGCTAAGTTACATTGTTGGTAGGTACATGTGCTAAAATATTTCAATTCAATTTTAAATACTACTTCTGTCAGTGGTCAGAGTGTGTGCAATAACAATAACCCTAACCCTTAAAACATAGAGGAATTCTTTTTGTTTTGCACTAGCATATATCTTTAACACCAGAACCAACCGTAGCCTATAAAGGTGATCAACTGGCTCAAAATGCAAGTGTTTTCATGTTTTGTTTAATGTTTGATTTACTGAAGTTTAAGTACTTTACCATAGCCTTTGTGAAATTGCGACACAGATTTCAATATTAATCAAATCCCATAAGTATTTATGTGTGTATTTATTTATTTGCAATTAAAAGCTTACTCTTACTAAACTCACCAAGTCAATTTCAAGAGCAAGCGAGTAAAACCTTATGTTTGAGTGCGGGGCTGGACTTGGCTGGACTTTACACTGTGCTACTGGGCAGTGTGTGGCCGTGTCCAGATGGCCGTGTCAGGGTAATTCCCTCCAGAAGAGCTCCTCACTAATCCCTGAGGGAATCTGCACTGGCTTGATCTCACGCCTGCATGACAAAACCTAGAGCTACACTTGTTCAAGCTCCATGTTATCATAAAACGTTAGATTATCGACAACGCTGCAATCTGGTGGTTGGCTTGGACGCTGTCGCTCACAAGAGTCAGCATTTGTGTAAGTTATGAGATTAAAGATGTATGTTGTTGTTTGTAGGTCACTGTGTGATCTTTAGAATCTACTAGAATGAATGTAAACATGCAAGATTAACAGGCTGCTGGTTCATAGCTGTGCAAGTTGGTCTATACTAGCAATCTTTTTCAATTTAATTTCAGGTTGAATTACACTCACTGGCCACTTTATTAGGTAGACCCTGTATCGAATTAAGTGGCCCCAGTGTGGTGTTATTTTCCTGTAGCTTCAAGGTTTCACATTTTGTGCAATCAGAGCTGGTCTGCAGACCTTGGGTGTAAGCAAAGGTTATTCAAGTGACTGTTGCTCTTCTATCATCTCGAGCTAGTCTGGCCCTTCTCTTCTGGACTCCTGCATTCTTTTGACAATATCACATTTTTGCCCACAGAACATAGACCATTATTGAGTCTGGGATCAATAACATTCCTTGCTCAAACCACCTCTTTCTACTTGATTTTGTTTTGAACTCCCAGAGGTTCGTTAACTAGCAGTTGGATAGGCATACCTAATAAAGTGGCCAGTTAGTGTATGTATAGAAATGTATGGAACTGGGGCTGGCCCTTATTACTTTGTTGTCCACTGTCCTTGAACGAATAGCAGAGATATTGTCAGCAATCTGTCTGACATTGTTTACCTGCTCCATTGCTTTTCATTACATTCTAAATTGAGTTCAAAAAAGGTCAAGTCGCATTGTGATCATCTCCAGCTGGCAGCGATCAGGTCCAAATTTAATTTAAGCACTAATGAACCAGAACGATATGAGCTGAAGGGGCCGAGGGAGGTGACTTTAATTCACTTAGCCCGGTATTATTTGTAGAATTAAATGTACCCTTGTGGGTGTGTTTCCTGTCACTGTTGAGGTAAGTATTGTGTTGATATTGAGACTTTGCTTCCACAAATAAGATGAAATGTTTTTATTTGACTTTATTGTGTATTTTGTGCTATTAGTAACTTTTTTAATTATACAAAAGAAACCCTGTTATGATAAATGTTATTACTGATACATGTTTGTGTTCTTTTTATTTGACATGCTTCTCACGTGGATGTGTTCACTGCTCATGGTGAGTCAATTCAAATGCTGATATTATGCTAACATGGTAGCGTCTTGACAGTGTGCTTTGGTTTGTTGATGAGCTCTACATTCTTTTTTGTCAATCTGTTTAACATTGCTATACACTTGCGATTGTGGTTGCGGTGAATTGCTCTATTGTTTATAAGTATGCTATTTGTTGTTATTGTGCTGTGTTTCCTATATCTTATGTGAATGTCCGGCCCACACCGCCATGCACTGTAAGCCAATTACCTGAGCTTCTGTAATCGGTTTGTGGGCAGACAGTCACAGTGGATGTAAATTGAATGGCGAGTGAGAAAGCAAGAAATATGCATTGTATAATCAGGAAAGTTCTTTGTATATAAACTGTAGGCTTTTTTATTGGTGGCCTTCTGTTCTTTGAGTTGGAAAGATGCAAGCTATCTTTGGACAAATTGTGAATGCTTTTGAGAACACACTATACACGTTTATGTTATTTTTATGTTACTTTCTATCTAAGATGACATTCTGTCTCTGTTTGGTGAAAGAAGCAACAATTTTGTTAATGATAAAGCTGTAGTAAAATTGACTATCTGACTCTGTTCAATGAGGTCCCTCCCCTGGCCTCTACAGAAACATCAAATCAGGATTTGTGGGTTACCAATTGCGGTCATATTTTTGAGTGGTGTACTATTGGTATTTTTTTAGACTAGAGCTTTATAGAACCTGTGCTCTCGTCCCCGACAACAAGGTGTATATCGGCAAAACGGCCCCATGCGTCTGCCCCGTACGTCTGCCACATACAACTGCCCCATATGTCTGCCACAACTGGCACCAACGGGCACCTTAATCAGACATTGTGTGATTTCTAAGGGTTTTTATATTGTTAAGCAATTAAGAGGCCCCGCCCCCGAACCATGACAAACATGGGAAGGGTCTATGTGACTTTTTTGATTTGTCTGGCTGTATGTGCAAGTTAGAGGCTGTCAAATATACCTGATTTCCCAATGTCAATACAAAATGGGTTGTAGGGTGGGGTCATAATAATATTTTATGTTTAGTACACTGTTGAGAATCACTGTACCAAGTTTTATTGTATTGACCATTTGAAATCATGTGTGACCTTTTACTTCACCCAGGTCTCCTCTTTTTATGAGCCCACCTTCATCCTCAGTCAGCTATCTTCGAGCCTGGTTCAGCCCCGTTTTATACCTGGGGTCCTTTTCACAAAGGAGGTTCAACAAACCCTGAGTTTGAGAGTTAGCTCAGAGTTGCAATCCAATTCTGCGTATTCATGATATGTGCCTGTGTGCAAAAGTTGAAAAAGATCCAGCAAATACTTTTTGAGTTATTGCATTCACAGTTTTGGCCCGTAATTAATTACTTAATTAATATTCATCGAAAAAGTACCCAAATCGATACAGTTCACCGTATTTATGGTATGTACCTGTGTGCAAATGTTGAAACTGATCCGGCAATTCGTTTTTACGTTATCGTGTTCACAGCTAGCGTACCGACGTGATTCCATAATATCGTCGTTTCGCCGATATAATAAAACATGGGAAATTGAATCATTAGTAGTTAGTACCCCTGATGTACTGTAGAGGCCACTGCTTCTTTACTCTTGCACTGCCACATCTGCAGCTACCGCCCCTCTAGAGTAAACAGACAATTAAATTGACCAATCATATAACAGAATTTGCTACAGTAACCCTCAGGAGCCAATGAGATGCCCTGAAAAGATATTTTCACTGTAGTGGGTGGGTCTTGTGGATGATTGACGCGTTGGTTTGAGCTGGGGCCAGACTGACGGTGTGCAGATTTTTGGAGGCTGTTGCAGTGGGTCCAGCGTTAGTATTTGGAGGAGAACCGCGTGTGAGACCACGTTTGGAAAGATACATTTATTAATCATCGGATAAAACAACAGGTAACGTTTAATTTTGCCTCCTTTACTATCACGTGATGTATGCATCACCGACTACAGTTGATTCAATTCTTTCTTTTTGCAAGGTTTTGTTGTTAAGTTCTGTTGCATCAAAGAAACGTGGGGCTACACGATCTGCGTTAGTAAACACGGAAGTCGTTGAAGCAAACGTGCAGTTGTGTTTATAAAAGTCCGTTATTTTCGGTCATGCCGTAGACGTGAGCGATTCGTGCATGGCGCCTATATATCTTCCATGTTATCCCTGTTATCATCACCTCAGCTGGGCACACGTCCTGTTGAGCGGTGGTGGGACATCTTTTATGCTGTTAGATTGTGTACGTAGACCTATAAACCCAAATAAAACGTGCATCACCAGGCTAAAGCCACTTTTGAAGAGAAGGCGCTCGGTGTGTAGGTGGATGTCGTATTTCCTGGTGTAGTGTTACGTTCACGGTGAGCGGTAGGTTCAGAAACATGCTAACTTTGGGGCTAACATGCATTCCACTCCCACTCAGTTTTCTGGGGTCTGCTCCTAACTTCTTTGCAAGATTTGTATCGTTACACTTCGAGCTGTAGGTGTTTGCTCATGAAATAAGTGAATTGTAATTTTGCCTTTCATGAACTGTATGGTTTATTAGAATATATGTTTGTGTCTTTATCTTTCCATTCAGAGTAGGCTAATGTTAAGTAGCAGATTATTTCTCAGGCTGTGTTAAACTAAGCTAAACGGGGTTTGTTTGAACCGTTCTTAAAAAGTGTCTGATCGCCTGAATGAATCTGTTATTGCACTTTTTGGGAATTTTCAAATTTGGACATTTTCCATGGGAATAAAAGGGAATTGTTGAGAGTAAACTGGGAATTTACGCAATTGCTGTCCTGCCACAGGAGGTATTGTATTGGAGCATAACAACCACAGTTAATGGAAATGGACCCTTCATCTGTCACATAGTACTGTACTTAGGCCCTATGCATTTCTCTAGAACACAGAGGGTTGATGTGTTGAGCCAGACTCTATATCTATAAAGTAGATTTACATAATCTATTCAAAATGTTCAAGAATCCGTTTTTAAATTATGTTATGTCTGTGATATGTAGCTGTCTCAGAGTTGAATGATGACATCCAGTCATTAAATACCAGCAGATGTAAATATATTATATTAATAATGTTGTAATAAGGCTCATTGAGCTTTGTGAACTTTTCAACACAATAACCACTGCTGCTGCTTTTGCACAGTATTATTACTATTCCAGTCATTGTTTGGGTATACACAGTGGTACATTTTAAAAAACAGTTCAGGGAACAAGCCAGGGATTTTTAGTGACATGTTCAACCAGCATCTAAATGTGCATTATTATAAAGAAAATGTCTTAATTCAATTGAACAGGATTTTTTTTTACACTATTCTATACAAATTCTGAAAAAAAAATAAAAAAATCCATTAAGATCTTTGAAAAGTCCCAAAATTTCTGAGCTTAACTTCCAATGGAAAGTTTCAGGAAGATGTCCTGGAAACTTTCCACCCCTTTGCAACTACGTGCAACACGTAAAGTAAACTCCTGAGCAAAGTCAAACCCCCTAAAGAGCCATAAAACTTTACTTTTGAAATGCTACAAAAATGTGTCACACCTAACTAGCCCATAATATTGAGTGGAATGATAAACTGACATATGGCATGGACTCAGCAACTGTGTGGTCTATGTCATTTGTGCTTATTACTGTAAACTTAAAAGGGACAATTCAAACTGATTGTAGCATACCTTTTTATTTCCCTAAGAGATTACATGACCAAGGAGAACATACGGACCGCCAAGTATTATAACTGTAGAAATCCTCTTTAATTCCAATCAGCTTCTTTGTGTGTGACTAGTCATCATCTTACTCACTACGGGGCAGCCTAGATGCCTCTCCCCATATCTTCATTTTGAGCTTTAAGGTGGAAATGAAGGGTAGAAGCACACGGCTACAGTTTATATTGTACAACAGAATTATCAGCAAGAAGTGAACATTAAGATGTGTTGTTAATAAACCTGTCAATTGCATTACTACAACAGATCGTAAAGCCGTTAGTTAGGCAAAGCAGTCCATATATTTAAAAAGCATTAGCAGCAGCACAATTCATTGTACAATAAAGTGCAACCAAATACGACACCACAAACGATGGGCCCAAAAAGACAATAGCTGATTTAACACCAGTGCTTCAATTGAACATTTCACGGATCACAAAAGCTTTTGTACTGTATTACATTACAAGAAACTGGGGTCATTCTGGTGCACTATGGGAAACTTCCATTTTAAGTCCATGTAATGTTGCAATCAGTTCCACCCTCTGGCTACTTTAATAGGCGGACCCCGTACCTAACAAACTGGTATTTTTTTCTGACCTGTGGCATCAGCATGACACGGTCACCATTTTCTTTAAACTCTTGTGCAAAGAAATCCTAGTTTATGAAATTCACAGAGCAGTCTGTCTAGCACCAAGAACAGTGCCATGTCTGTCCAGCCTGCTAATGAGAAGATGCCTAATTGGTTGATCTTGTGGGAGAATTCACTCATTAAATTTAGCTGGAGCTGACTAGTGGCCAGCTAGCATGGATACAAGTGTTATGTTTTCTGATAGTGTAGTGCCAATAGAGACTCTAAGGAATGCTGTTTAGTCTTTATGTTAGACTACGCAGAAAATAAAAGTAGCCTAGAGCCCTAAAACTCAGCAAAGCAGGTGTGCAGATGATATCATGTCATGGAGGTAATTTATATGTTCTTCAAATTTTCACCTAAAGGCCACAAGAAGAGGACAGACAGGACAAAACTAGGTTGGGACTGTGAGTAGATGTTAGAAGACGGAGCAGAAAGGCTGAATGAGAGCGACAGAAAGGGAGGCATATTATTGCCCAACCATTCGGAAAGGCTATGGGAACATCCCGATGTGTGTGTTTGTGTGTTGTCCCTGAGACCTGAGTCGGTTCAACAGGAGCAAAGCACGTCACATCAAAACTGTCGGGGCCTGATAAAATATTTATTAAAAAAAAGATTTGAGGTAGTTTTGTGATCAGTTAGCCATTTTGATGCGGGTTGAGTCCTGGGTTAGCATTAAGGTTACTAGGTTTTACAATATTGGTATAGCATATTTCTTACTATCCAATCTAAACTGTGATTGCACTGACATTGCACTTGTTCCTACGACCAGTATCAGTCTCTAGCTTTCAGCACTACACACCCAGCCGGGACTCAAGCAAAGAACATCAGAGAGCCATGCATGAATGGAAACTGTAATGCAGCGTTCAGCTTATTACCCCAACAAAGGGTTCAAAACTGGGAGGGTGGGGCAACAAAGTGAAAAAGGGCTAAAGATATATAAAGGAAGTGTGAAAGAGAAAGGTTAGTGGTGTTGAAAAATTTGTGTTTTTGAAGTGTAGAGAGCATGTTTTTTCATTGAACCAGAAGAGCCATTAAACAAGAAATGAATATCCTTGTACATCTAAGAGGCCAAGTGCTTCGCTTTGAATAAAATGATACAATAAAAAGGCAGAACAAGAGCGACAGAGTGTAGGCCTGTGGCTTTGGCCATGGTCCAGGCATGGTTAAAAACAGATTAATCAGCAGAGGGTCACATACTCACAGAGAGGAGCTGGACAGCGCTGGGCACGGCTTCACAACTATGAAAGGCCACATCTGATAAAACAGCACTTGTACAATACCAGATTTCATGTCTTCACGTAAACATGTTTTTGTGGTTTGGTCTGTTGGCAAGCAAACTAAAAGAGTAGCGCTCAGATATAAGGTCAATGATGGAACATTGTGTAGATCCTGGAATTTTTGGAGCCGCCCCATTGCGAGATAAGACCATTAATATACGCCGTATCCAACTAAAGGGGGCAATTGAAGGAACAAGTGATTATTTTTAGTGGATTTTTTGCCATTGTGTACATTATATGTTTGAGGTGCAATGCATAGAACAGTTAGCCCCGCAGCAGTCCACACTTTGAGTCCCGGTATCAGTTCTTTATCTTTGTCAATGCGAGATGGGGACGGTCGCCGATTGCTTCACGCTCCATATTATTTGTTTATTTAATTCTATGAGATTTAAGATCGTCTAAGGAAAGCTAGCGTAGAGGATGTGGCATAAGTGAATGTGAAAGCTGGGGAGTGTCCCTGGCAAAAAGGTGGAGAAGGAAAGTGGACCAGTTAGCGTCCTCTAATTAGCAGCTTTAAGAAGTTTATAAAAGCCATTGAGCTCAAGTTGAAAGAACCCAATGAAGTGTTTGCGTGTGTGAGAGAAACTGATTTAAAGCAGGGTCAAGAGTAAGCTATTCCCACTGAGGTTAGCTTGGTTTAGAGGTTTTATTATTAACAACAACCAAAAACATTCAGGAAGTCAAGCCTTTTTAGTTAGTCGTCTTATATGTTTGACTTTGGAATGTAGTTTTGGAAGAAGTACTCCGCAGTGACATATCAAACAGTGTTTCTGAGTATATTTTGTCTCAAGGGAATGGTCCATGTTTGTTTTATAAACAGTCGGCCGCAGAAAAAGAATGAGCTTGAATAAGGATCTTTCATGAGAAGCCTATCGTTTTACACTTGGTTGAACAGAGCATTTGAGGGTGTGGTAAACCATTTTGGGGCTATCCATTTCCACTTTTCTTATCAACTCAGAATTATCCAAAGTAACTAGAATAACTTGTTTGTACAGCTTTTTTTTTGTCATTTGCTGTTTTTTTGTTGAAGCTGCCATAGGAACGTATACCGTATATAGAAAGGCAAGAGGTTAGCGTTTGGTTTTGTCCCATTGCCAAACTTCCTGCTTCCTGTTTAGAGTTCAAAGGTCACAGGCCTGGGATTACCTGATACTGGGCCTCTGAATAAACTGTCTGGTCATGTCATTGACTATAAAATATCAACATCTGGGTACTGTGTGGTGTCTTGTCTCGAACAAGGTTGTGTCATGCGCAGCACATCCTCAGCGTAAATAGCAAAGTGTTTCTTAAAATGAGGACGTCGTAGTGGCCACACATGGGACACTAATTTTAGCGCTGTGGTCTGATGTTAGTCCTTGGTAGAAAGCTGAATATGAGTGCATGATTTTTCACACTTAGTTTCTATACATGCTAGTATGCTGCTGTTTAAAACGGTATTAATAATATAATAATAATAATATTTGTTTATAGAGCACTGTTCTAAACAAAGTGCTTTACAGTGCAATTAAAATCCAAGACAGATTAGGTTCAAATATTTTTTTCTCCAACACATACACAGTAGAGAATTCAGGTGTGAAATTGTACAGGTCTTGATGCTATACATTATTTGTTTACATGTGTTACTTTGTGCCACTGTCTGGCCCTTGAACAGTATTGGAGTGCTTTGACCAACCTTAATTTGTGAAATCTTTAGATACACAAAATCTAATTATGAATTGCATTGTAAATTTGATGCTCTAATTTAGACAAACTCCAAATACTGTGCATTTTCAAACAATACATGAAATATCTAGCTTGAACATCTAGATGCTCTAGCCATTACACATGGTTTTCTGAGACATTGTTATTAATAGAGAAAGATTTGAAAGCTCTTGATCCAATGACTTGATGTTAGACTTCCCGTACTAATAATGCTAATGTAATGAGACTTGATGCCCATTTGTTTTGCTTAGGCACCTGTTGTCTCTGCTCTCTATGGGATGTAGGTCTCCATAGCAGCCCCACACCCAAGAGACTCTGTTTTTTTTACCGCCATTCTTTTTGCCGATACCTTTTTGTCTAAACAACACAAGGTCTTTTACAACATTGTGCACTTATGTGACCCACGCATGCTTTTTGCGCCTGGCTGCCTTAATTTCTGAATAGGGGAGTAAGCCAGGCGACCAAAGCAGTTACAAGCCTAGCCATTATTCTCACATAAAGAATTGTGAAAATGTTTTAGGCAGGTTTGATGACATGCTGTTAGGTAAATAACTTTTGGAAAAAAGCTATACATTTTTTTTTAATTAAGCAAAATGCAAGGGGAGCGTTGAGATAAAAAAAAAATCTATATCCAGTCATGCAAACACATAGAAGTCCACAGTATAAATTTTCAAAGGATGGGTACAGAAAGTTCCTTCCACAATTTCATCAGTGATTGTTGGCTGCTCACATCTTTCTGTCTCTTCATTCAAGACAGACTCTATTATGATCAGGTTTGTGGAGATAAACCGGGAGCTCATAAAACAGGTAATATTGCACAGTACTGAGAAAAGGCAATGAAAATTATATTAGTTGTAACTTTATAGCGTCAGACTTGTCAATAATGTGTCTGAGTGAAATAAAATTAGTTAATGATTAGGCCTTGCTGTCTGACAATAGCATTCACAGACCAGGGGCACAATAATGACATAGTTAACATAGGTAATAACATAGCACTGGTCACTTAAGCATCACTTAGGAACTGGCCTTTCATTTGCTTAGACGCCACCTAAAGAGACACCAGGGCGCAGTTATGAAGACCGGCCGCAGACTATTGAGATGGATAGAGATATGACCGGATGAACGGACAGACGGACACAAAAACATACACGGGGATTATCCTTTGTGTAAGCCGCTGTTTGAGGGTCAGAGTGCGGGGACAGGCAGGTTCACAGTTTTCACACCGCCGTCACACGAGTTCGATCGACAGTGTATACCAGTTATTGCTTGGCTTGTCTGCAAATCGAGCCGTTTCGTACATCATTATGCGTGTCTTTCTTTCCGCACATTTCCTTATGTGTATGCGTGTGTATCGCTGAGACATTGCGTGACAGATGGACAGATCATACAGAGCACAGCACAGATTACAGCACTGTGTACTGTGTATGTCCAAACTGGCGCTCAGTAGCTGCTAGCATTTAGACAACAGATGAGTTTAAAAAGCTGTAGCCTGTTGCATCATCACCGAGCAGCTACCTCAGAGATGGGGACGTCCCAGTGCAATCACTAGGATCACAATTAGGCCTCCAACCTATTGTTTAAAGTAGTTGGAGTTAAGCATATACAATGCCATTATTAATCAAAATGGCTGTCACAGATTGCAGACATTTCTTGCTGCCTAAACTCACAATGGGAAAGATGGACTAACGTTGGGCAATTGCTTTTTTCCATTGAAATAATTCCCACTATATATTTATCTTAATTGTACTTAAAATGTAGTCAGTATCTGTTCATTACTTTTTAAAGTATCTTACCAATAGAGTAACCGCTAACCTCCTTAGCCGAGAGTCTTTGTGTACTTGCTAGGGTTTTGTAATCCATAAAATTTAGCCTTGACATATTTTGTAGTCCAACTTTGTAAACATTTGTCAATGTTATCTTTGAGCTTCAACAGTTTTGGATGATGCAATGTTCTTACAACACAAATTGGCCTACTGACCACATTCTCTTTCATCTGTCTAAATCTGGTTGTTTGTCTAACCTAATTTTTAACTAAGATGCAGTAGAAAATCGATGAAATGTGTTATTTGAGTCAGTTTGGCCTAGTGGCTGGTTGTGTGCGTGACAATGAAAAGTAGCCTGTCATGACTGTAGCCCATCAGTGTAACAGCAGCTGTGATGGTCACTTTGAAACAGCTTTTAGCCACGGTAATAATCTCCATTGTCACTTCTATGCTTGCACACTAATCTGTATTTTTGCTGCGGTAATCTCTTGTCTCCATGGGGTTTTATTGATGCAAACTAGACCATGAAGACTGCCACCATTTCCTACGCTTTGCGCTCCCCTATGGACCTCCAACTATATCTGGGGGAAAAGCACGGTATTTTTGAATCAAGCTGTTTTTGAGCATTATGACTTTTGCACACAGACCTGTCTCATAAAATTTGATCTTTTAGCCACAAGCCAGGTCAGGAGGCATCTGTTACTATGACAACAGCTCTTAAAACCTTGATGGCAGCAATAAAAGTGTTAGGCAGAGTTACCCTTTATAGCAACGGTGACTCTGATTACACACAGATTAGCAAAAACAGTAGCCCAGATGACAGTTTTTAAGATAATTATATCATGCTTGCATTTTACTGTAAGTTTTATGTAGTGTTTTCTTTCTGTGATTGGTTGCACGTTTTACAAATTCTGTCCGCCTTGAAGCAGTTCTGTGTGATCTTGGTTCTCTGTAGCGTACCGAATTCTTATTGGATGCATTGGGGTGTTTTTGGAAAGCTACAGACCTTCTGACAGCAACAATTACAAAATTCAATGTCTTTTTCTTTTAGAAAATCTGATATTAGTGGAAGATGTATAGTTTGTCAATGCTGCTCTAGCTAACTAGCATATCACTTATTGTAGAAGCTGTCAGAAAGCTGTCTCAGTTCTTCAGTCCTTGTCTCCTCCTCCACCCCCTGCTTCCTCGGTCTCTCGTTTTCTGCCCTAGTTTCTCGCGGCGTTAGTCCCGTGGGGCATAAGTAGAGCGGTCGCACGGGTCCGGAGAATCATGGAGAGGAGGAGGAGGAGGAGGAGGATGGAGGAGAAAAAAAATGTCAATGACAGTTTGTAGGACAGATTTTTGCTGAGAGGTGGGTTGTGAGACAGGAGAGAACTTGTTCAAAGGGTGAAGCAAGTTGGAGCAAGCACAAAGAAAGTGATAGGAAGCAGTTAAAACGAACAGCAAAAGAACACCTGTAGGTAAGATTTTTAGTTGTCTCTTTTATGTCTTTACTATAGTCAAAAGTGATCTAATTTAACAACTGATTATGATGGATTGAGAGCTGGGCTTAACTAAAGTACTTGGTGGAAATGTTTCATGCTGGTGTGTAGACAGTGCATCAAAGTGTGTAATAAAACAAGTGTAGAATATTGTGTATTTTCCAAACTCAACTTTCCTAAGATTTTATAACATTTTCTCCAAAAACGTCTATTTTCTTCTTGCATGTTTGAGTAACCTTATATGCTGGAGCGCTGACCTTCTCAACAGCTGAAAATGTTTGGATTTACTTTTTATGCAGCTGAAGAAATCCCTCTTTGCTTCTAGGTTTAATTATTTCTGTAGTAAAGAAGTGGGCGTGGCCAGCAGGGAGAAAAGTGGGCCTTGAATTAGCATCTGCTTCTCCCAAATAGATGTTTTCATAAAATTGTAAAATGCTAATCTAGAGGTAAACTTATTCTGTATCCAATTTGCAGGAGTTTTAATCAAAGTGTCAAAATGTATGCCAAGCAATAATGTGCCTATCATTGTCTCTAGAGACTGTGGGAAGAGCAGAGAAACAGGAGGGGTCTGAGGGCAGATAATTCGAGTGGGCGATTGGAGGGGATTGAAAAGAGGCCCGGAAAAAAGGGGATTGAGGGGACGATGGGTTTGTAGGGAAGAGAAAAATGTGAATGAAGAGGAGGATGGACAAACATGAGAGAAGAGTGAGGAAGTTGTGTGAGAGGTAGCACAAGGTCCCGGGGTCGTAGAAAGACGGGACCAGTTTGAAGCAGGCCAAAGCAGCCGTGACAAACATGTTCTGTAAAAAAAAGCTCTAGTCTGATGCCAAGCTCTCACACAAACGGAAAAGAGTGGGAACTGCAGTAGGAAGAGCGTCATCGTGTGTGCGGCCTGAGTTCTGATTGGTTGTCAGTTATTTGAATGTTTACATACAGTATATCTGGCATTTCGAAAGATGAATTACTGCTACTTAGTTTGTAAACTGGTTAACTGTATTGGAGATTATCATATTTTTATGGACCATATAAAGCTTAACTTGTGATTTTTTTTTATTCCTCTCCTATTGAACAATCTTACTCCCTAGAAATCACAATTGCTCTATATTGGTACTCTTGATGCATTGACGTCAGCTACATAGGCCCCGCCTCCATGAACACCTCTGTCATTACTACTCTCCTCTCCCCGTAAGAAGAGACCGGTGCTATTTTTATTCCTCCATGGCCCCCTCCCCATCCCATCTACACACGAACGTACACTGCACTCCAGGCGTGGGTGTGTGTATGTGTTCTATTTATAGAAGGTGGGGAGGTGTCCAAGCAGCACAATCAATAATGGAATGACCTTGAGGATTGTGTTATAAAACATCAAAAATATTAGGATATTCTTGATAGTGAGTGAACCTAGCAGCAAGAGACATCCATTTATAGCAACGTAGGTAAATGCGTCCACTGCTTAACCCATGACCTCGACCTCGACCCTTCAGAGTAATGTCACGCTTGTGTAATGTCATCAGTGAATTAGCATCACGGTGAATATGTGTATGGCAGTAATGGAGCGTGCTGGCAAAAATATTTGGGTTGAAGAGAGTACACTTGACCACAGCTGCAGGCTAAAACCAGTGACTCACGTATTAAGAATTGAGTCATTTGCTTGTCCCACTCCTCCTCCAGCGGCGTCTTTGTGTAGGAATGTGTTTTAATGTGTGCGTTTGTAAGCAGCTGAATGAGACTTGTTGGATTACAGCATGACATCCTAAAGTCATGTGTTTTTGTTTACTGCTGTGAAAGAGGCAAGAGGGGAGCCAAGTTCACAGCGGGAAAATCAAATGTGCTAGTTTTTTTTTTATATATTGTCTGCAAATTAAGTAACTGAAGAGACAGAAAGATGTGAGCAGCCCACAAGTATTGGTGACATGGTGGAACTGGGAAGAACCAACCTATCCTTCATCAGATCATTACTTTTAACCCACATTCATAAACGGGACCATGTGGCTCAGTTATAAAAGATACTACAGGCGAAAATTCAAGTTGCATGCTATAAAATATTTATATCTGTGCTGAAGTCAGTGAAGCAGTGTAATTTTTTTTTCCTTTGCCTCTACATTCATTTTAAACAGAAAGCAATACTCATCTTTGTCTATCTAACTTTATCATAGAAATGTTTGACTGCAGGCATTGTTTTTTATTAGTGATAAAGTCCACATCTTTTAATAGTCTGTTGTCTCCGTGTAGGTTGACATATCGCCATGACAACAGAAGCAGGCTTGGAGACTGAGGTGAAGGAGAACGCAGAGGAGTCAGCTGCTCAGACGGACCAATCGGAGAAGACCACAGAGGACACCAAGGAAGTAGTTGCCACTGACGGGGACAAAAAGGATAAGGAGGAGACTCCGAAAGAGGGCAAAGGGATATCCCGATACCTGCCGACATGGCTCAAGAAGCAGAAGTCTCAAAGCCAGGTATGTCTGCAAATCTGTCTACATGCTATTGTTTACAAAGACATAGAGCTTAGATTCTAACACCTAAGACACCTTGTGCATTTTTCAGTCCTCACCCACTAAAGACGTCCCACCATCAGAGGAGGCTGTTAGCAAGGAGACACAGGAAGAGGAGGGGGCAGCACCTGAAGTTAATGGACACGCAGAGGAAGTAGAAGAGAAGGAGGCAGAGGAGGAGACAGAAAAGGAGACAGAAAAGGAAGCAGAAAAGGAAGCAGAGAAGTCGGAGCAAGTGAAGGAGAAAGAGGCTGAGCCGAAAGCCAACGTTGGTGCTGATACTGCGGTAGTTTTTTCATCTTGTATTGTTCTGTTGTAGTTAGTGATGCGCTGATGCCAGTATCGAGAAAGGACTACATGCTCGTCTCATTGAGCAGAAGCGAGCCTTGGAAATATATGTGCATCGCTTTTGCACTTTTGGAAAAGAATGGCATACTTTGCTTGCCTTTGCAACAGATATGGGCAAAGATAATCACATAAATAAAGAGATTAAGCACAGTTGGGTCAGATTCTTGTGCATAAAAGCGTTCTACAGTTTGCTGCGTTCAAATCAGTTTTTATTTGACTAAAATCTGTCTCATATTTGCAGAGATATCACTTGGTGAACGAAACGTGTCACTTCCTCTGTCTTGCCCCTTATTTTCCTCACTAAATATTTGCTAAACATTAGTTTAGATGTCCTGTCAAAAGTTTTTGCAATAGTGCAGTGTATAATGTAAAAGTACTTCAGTATCGGTGAGTACTCATACTTTTACACAGCAAAAATGTGGTGTCTGTGCATCCCTAGTTCTAGATTTTGTTTCTCAGTCTTATAAAGATCTGCAATATGTATTGAAAAACATATTGGACTAGCATTTTGACAGACTCGGCACTGAATCTAGGCACTCTAGTGTCATTTGGTTCAAAGCTCTGACAGCCTTTTTTAACAACTACGGGACTCTATACACACTGCCAAAACACAATAGTTGGTCGTAAGAATAATCAAAACGATCTGCATGCACACAGATTCCCAGATACCAAATTAAATCACATCTTTTTGTTTTGGCCAGAATGTATTGTTGTGCAATCAGCCCCAAGCTTTTGTGTGTTTGCACAATGGTGTATTTTTTTTTTTTTTTACTACAAAAAGAAATAAGACACTAAAATTGATTGACTAATGCCATAAATGACGGCAAGTTACATTGTTGAATCTCTCCCATTTTGGACAACAGAGAGGGCCATTCTGCCCGACAGTCACATTTCTGTCCAGTGATCGCACATTGGACCACCCGGCCCTCCCAGTGACATCACCATTCTCGTCTTCACTCCAAAAGAAACGCCTTAATTTCCCCAAACAGTGCATTTTCTTTTAGTGATATCAAAAAAGCTCAAGACAGAAATAATGGTAAGAGTCCAGTGTCATAGACGGCTCTAACCACACATGGGACAGTTTTATTATGTCACCCAGACTTGATTACACGTTTTCTCTGAAGGATTGCAGTGTGTAACGTTTTAATTGTTGCATTGTGGTGACTTTTTTTTTCGTCAGCCTGCTGCGAAGGAAGAGAACGTTGAAGAGAAAGGCGAAGAGAGAAGTTCAGAGGAGAGCCAGGCTGCCACAGAGGGAGAGGTGACCGAGCAACAGCAGAAGGATTCGGGAGAGGAGACCGTGGCTCCGGCTGAAAGGGAGGCAGGAGAAGCTCAGACCTCACTGTTTCAGTCGCCTCTTCGTCTGGTCAGGAAGAACAAGATGAAGCTGGTGGTGTGCCACATCAGCCTGCTGGATGGGACAGACTATACCTGTGAAGTGGAGGTGAGACACAGAGCCTAGAAATCATTAGGTCAGAAGTCATTATTTAGATTATTATAATTGTTGTGTATCCATGATTTCATTTGAAGAATTGGTAAAAGTACTGAATGAATATAGGAAGCCTTGGCCAATGAAGAAACACTACCATTAGCTATTTGTCTATATGTCTTGTTCTAACTAACTTAACAAATTTATTACATTCATATGATGTCATGATGGCTTTTAAGTTATACCCAAAGTTAGTTTTATGTTATGTTTTTGAATACTACTCCCAATTTTACTTTACTGTTAAAAATGAGATGCATCAGTTTTGTGTAGTGTCCCAATGCATCAATCACAAATTGACTTCAGCCTCTTCTTTAATTTATCATGCAGGCCACACGTGACCACCCTTTCAATGATGTAATGTAATGGGATCAATTATGTGTAGTAGTTGAGCTATTTAACTTTCTGACTCAAAAGTGCAGCGGGTAGAGGCAGGGGCTAGTACGGTGTAGTTTGGGCGTGGTTTAGGGGATAAGTGTAGAGCAAAGCGGAGCACGCTGCAGGGGCTTGTCTGGTGCCCACCACACACACACACATGTGCGTATACGCACACAAACACAAACACACAAATGTGGCAGATTATAGGGGTCCCGCCAGATTAGTAGCCTGCATCTGCTCCTACCTAACAAGCACGTGGCAGAGTAGACCCCCCTCTCACATGCAACAGGACTTCTGGAATTCACTCAGCACTGAAATGCTGTATAGATATATTTGTTAGATTTTGTTTTTAAAAAAACAAGCAGGATATTTCTGCAGTATTGTGAAATCATGTGTTTTACTTCAGCAGTCTAAATTTCCTGTCTCAACAATCACATGCAATAAAATAGAAATTATACTTCATTGATTTTCATATTTAGTTAATTGTTATGGACAGCAATATATGGATTTGGGATTGGAATGGTTTGAAGTGGCTGTAGAATTCCAGATATCAAGACCGTCTGACTTGATATTATAACACTTAGGAAGGTGGTTAACTTTGCATTTAGTTAACTTGCAGGTCTTTTGTAAGGTGTCTGTATCTATTAATTAAGCGAGTGGACTAGTTTTTTTTTTTTATACAAACTGGGACCTGTTATAGTGACAAAGCCTAAACCTAATCTACAGTATGCCACCGCCCATCACTGTGCCCATGTGTCTGGGGCAGTTTGAACAGTAGCTGCTTTGTGTGTCAACAGATAACGCTGATACAGCAGCTAACTGCTATTGTCCCGGACTCATGCACATCCATTGGGCATGGCTGGGTCGTGAGGGAGAGATGTACAATGCATTCCAGAGATTAAATGTTCTGTTTTGCCCAGCAGGCTTCCATCACACTTTCAAGTTAGCGCCGTTAAATCTGACCATCTGTCCTTTTTAACAGATGACATTAAGAATATTGCATAAAAATCCATTTTGTATTAGTTGTTTGTGGACTTTTTAACAGTTGTTCATATTCGCTAGGGGGGACTTAATTGTCACATGGTTTAAAGCTATTTTCTAAGTATTTCATTAGTATTGATTACAGCAGGATTTTAGTGTCACAAGTTTAAGTAGTATTTCACAGAATTTTGTTAGACTTTACCTCGATCTGATTGAGTTGTATTTACCAATGTGTTTATAGGGGTTTAACACAGAGCCTAGAGTAAGGGTTTATACTGAATAACATGCACACATTAAGTAATTTTGAATAATAAATAAATATATGTTACAAGGTAAATACTATTTGGCTTATTGGGATATTAGGTGGAGTTTAACACTGCTCTTTGGGTCCCTGGGGCAATTAACGTAAGTCTTTCACAACAACATTTTTTACAATATCAATTACAGGACATTACAGAATAACTTGTCTAGTACATTGCTTACAAAAATGTAACATCCGATGTAACGCAACGTTGAATTTTGGACAGCTCACAGTGAAAGGTCACATTCTTTGATCATTATATCGGCGAAAACAGCGTGTCGCCGATATTATGGAATCACGTCGGTGCGCGTCCGCAGATCCTAGCTGTGAACGCGATAACTCAAAAACGAATTGCCGGATCATTTTCAAC
>JAVQKC010019117.1:0-15812 GCA_036025475.1 Philypnodon macrostomus
TGGCGCCATGATGGGACTGGGGGGAGGAGGGGGGGAGGGGGGCATAATGTATTCGGATGAGGGAGGGGTTGGAGGGGGGGGTGGTGAGTGACTGACGGTGGGACGCTCCCATCCAACCACGGAGAAGACACTAAAACATCTGCACTTCACTAATGTTCAATGGTCGCTCATGGATTAAGAATTTCAAGTATCGTCTGACAGATGGAGGGGGAGCGAGGAGAGGGAGGGGGAACAGAGATCTGAAAATGACAAAAATGAAATTGGGAAAAACAAACGGCTGTGATTGCAGTACATTTTACTGTGAGACTGAGACTGAGGTCAAGGTTCACGGTATGCAGCCCTATAGGAACATTTGTCTTCTGAATTTGACCTGTCCTTCACAGCTGTTATAGGGTCAGGGGCAGTGAAAAAAAACACAAACAAGAATACTCTGAAAAAAACTGTTGTGGTCTTTAACATTTCTGTAAGGACTTGTTCCAGCCAAAAGCCTAACTGTTACTAATGTGTACATTAAATAAACATAAAATGTGAGGTACATTCACTAATGTTTCCTAACCAGGCTCTGTCATGACCTACATGTAACGTCTTAATTTGCAATATTTTGTGGCTGATGCCAATTTCTCCATTGTAAATGTGTTATGGTCTTTCCTTCAGTTGCCTCCATTCTGGAAGTTCAGTTAACACACTTTTAAAGGGTCTATAGTGCATGTTTTAGGTTGATAGGGAAAATGGAGAAAACTCCCCTTGACACAGGGAGAACATATAAACCACCGCGCACCACATTATGGATTTTTGTTCAAGATAGGTATAGAGAGATAAGGTATAGATCCACCGTGTGGACCATAGACAATATTAACTAACGAGAAAGTACTCGGAGAGCGCAGACCTCCGCCAAGGCAGCTCACTTCCACAGATCACTCCCAAAATTTTAGCAACTGGTCTTTCCATGAACATGTAATCTAAATCAGTGCAGTATTTTTTGAGTAAAGTTGACAGATGCCATCTTTAAAAAAATCCTGGATCCAAACGGTGATCCGGATCACTCCCAAAATCCAATCAATTCCTTCTAAAATAGTTCCTTGTTTCATCCTGAAATTCAGTGAAAATTGATCCAAATTCATTCAGTAGTTTTTGTTGTTAACAGACAGATGGCTGACCAGATGGACAAATGGGCAAATGCCAAAAACATTACCTCCTTGGAGAAGGTAAAGAATAAAATCTCAGTAATCTATGTTTTTAGGGCCAATTGTGAGCATGTCAAAGTTTGTACTAAAAAAGAAAAACTAAAAAACGCCTAGCTCAGATTGTTGGGGGTTGGACTGACGCTGATGATATGACTTTTTCCAAAATCAAAATCTCCATGATTTTGCTACAATCTTAATAGAACACTTTTTTGTCTCAATATTCATTCAACATTTCAAGGATAAAGCATCTATTTAGACTTCAGAAAATCTCAACTGATTGAAACCATGCCACAATCTACTTTCAGGTCCTGACAGCATTAGTAAAATCACTGATCACTGTATTATGATGTCATGCTGCAGTAGCCACTGATAGTTAGTCAGTAGTCACAGATCCGCTGGTTTCTTGTTAGTACCCAAAGCATTTTTTTTCTGTATAGCTTTAATCATCCTTATAAAACAACAGTTATTCCTAATCATCTACAGTAGATACAATTTGAAAACTCGTAAGTACCATTTTAGATTTCACTGGCTGGATCAAGGTTTGACCACTTTACTACTTTGCCAACCTCTTCTTGCCTGCCCTTCTCTGCCTGCTTTGCCACAGTTGCCTGGATGCATCCCGAATACTGGCGGATGACACATGTTGTGGCAGTTGTTCCTGGCTCTATCTCCCCTACCCCTGCCCAGGACAACCCGCCACATCTGCCTGGTCATGTGGCAGGCCTGTGGCAGGTGAAAGAGCTGCCGTGCCACCTCCAACATCGCACACATGGATGCCCTTACCACCAGCCCTCATTACCAGCCAAATGGAGCACGCGCCCTGCAAATTGAACAGCTTTTTTTCCCCGACCCAAAATCCCGTCCCATGCCAGACTGTTGAGATCACCAAAAAAATCACAGTCCCTAATTATGAGCCAGGCTAAACATTATTTCTCATGATTCGGGTCTCTCCGCGGGCCAAGCGCAGCCAGCCTTGGATAGGTTGGGCAATGTTTTGTGCCCTGCTCATTTGTTTGTTGGTGATGAAGGCAAATGGATACAGAAGTCATCATCCATGAGTGAGAATGAAAATGACAGAATGGCAATGGGTTTTTGGAAAAGCACAAAATCAACTGGTCCAAGAAGTGGTTACATAAATATTAAATAATGTAAAATTATAATGCAGAAGATGTGTTGTTTACCGTCTCCAGGGATATCTCAGTGGTTCTTAAATGGTTGTTTAACCGCACCACTTCTGGGATCATTTTGGATTAATCCTGGTTTCAGCACAGGTAGGATTATGGCGGCATGGGGTTTTCTCTAACTGTGGTCCTGACAAAGATCCTGGCTCAAGATCTGGAGAAGGGGCCCTGCACTGCTGTAGTTACCCACTGCCTCTGGCAGGTTGTCCTGGTTTAGTCCTAATTTAGATCTTAATGAATGTTTGAATCTAATGAAGCCATGTTTTGAAATCTGGTTTAATCCTGCATTTAGCTCCATTTTCGCTCTTGTAGAGCCATATTCTGCAATAATTCAGCATTTTGTAATAAAAACTCATTTTGTAAAAAGCTGCTGCAATATGTAATATACCGACCCAATGCAATATGTAACCAAATTTGACATATTTTGTCCTAAATCACTACATTTTGAAAAAAATGCAGTTTGTGAACAGCAGTTTATTACAAAATGTGTTATTACATAATAAGGTGAAAATGCTATTACATTTTGGCAGATTATTACATAATGCAAAATCCTTACATAATTTGGCTCTATAATAATAATGCATCGGTTTTACATAGCGCTTTTCTCAAGACTCAAAGACGCTTTACAATTTCATTATTCACTCACTCCACAGTCACAGCCGGTGGTGGTAAGCTACTTGTGTAGCCACAGCTGCCCTGGCACACACTGACAAAAATGTGGCTGCCAGTTTGCACCTACGGTCCCTCAAAGAAATCACCAATCACACAACCACATTCATTCAAAGGCAATGTGGGTTAAGTGCCCAGGTGACCCTCTGGTTGCAGGGCGAGCCCCTACCCACTGCACCACTACCGCCCTATAGATCTGGTTTACTCCTGGTATCGGGGCCACAATTAATGCCAGTGTAAATATGATCTTGTAAACAATCCAACTAAACCTTGGCGAAACCCTCAAATTTCACCCAAATCTCCCTTGAAAAGACAGACGTGTGGCAGGAGTTTAGTGGAGGCCTGGCGTATTGACTTAATTAGCCCATATTAGCTCGTTTGTTTACTGAAATCAAGTGCTACATGAGTTCCTATGTTAATTAATAAGCTCCATCCCTCCTCCCTCCCTCTCCGCGGTGTGTTCAGGTGAAGTACGACAACTCGGTTTTCCATCAACTCCTCAGAGCGGTGTAAGAAGCACATACATTAGCAGCTGTTAACACGTACCTGATTAATATACGGCCAATTAGGAGGCACACAAGCTAATGTACACAATTAGGACGAGTGAGAGGAGAGGGGAAGGGCATGCAGGTAAAATGGTTTAGATTTGTGTTAATATATTGTCGGTTTGGCACTTTTAAAGGTCCATTCTGTAAGATTTGTCTCAAAAATCAAATCAAACGTTCCTAGATATGGCTGTTCAACATGGCTGTTCAATATGGCTATCTGTTACATAATTATGTTTATAATGTTCAGTGGTAGTGGCTCAGGAGGTAGAAAGTTGGTGGTTCAAACCCATTCAAAGCCATTGTTTCAGTTTGCAAGACACTTTACCATCTTGCCACCAGTGTGTGCTATAAAGCTTATGAATGTGTGATTGTGGTGTGTTCTTGGTCGTGGTCGGAATGGCCACTGCCTCAGCTCTGTCAGTTTGCCCCAGGGCAGCTATGACTACAGAGGTAGTACTAACGCGAAGTCAAAAATCATGGACTCAGTTGTAAAGTCTTTTGGGTGACTAGAAAAAAAACAATTCTAAAGACACCAACGCTAAAAGTATAAATAGTAAGTGAGCTGTTAAAGGTGTAGTTTAAAGAAGAAATTACTAAAATTGACACTGACCTTGTTCTATGATGTAAAGTATAGGTCATCTGTAGAGGGCAGTAGAAGGACTATTGGTCAAAATGGCAACCCAGAAACTCTGATTTGATGTTGCTGTAAAGTAAAAATAATAAATATATAAATATAAATAAATAATAATTATGACAGATGACCAACTTTACATAACTTAATGTAAAGTCAGATAGATTTTTTATTAAATGTATGGACTACTTTTAATGTAATACTATTTGAATACTTCAAAATATTCAAATCCATATGTGGTATAGTAGTGTTTTTTGTTTTGTTTTGTTTTTTGCAAATTTGCAGAGATACATTTTAATCTAACAATAATTTTTTTTTTAAATAAAAATAAAAATCCCCATCCGTGGTGTAGTATAGACTGATCTCAAGACCACTTTTTTTTTTTTTTTACTGTTTTGGTCTCGTTTTAGTCTCAAACATACATTTTAACACTTGAACTTGTCTGATCTTGAACTGGTCTCGATGTGTCTTGGTCTTGGACCCTAAAAATCTTGGTCTTGGTTCACTCTGGTCTTGGACAGATCCCGGTCTCAGTCTACTGTGGTCTCGGACTGGTCTTGGTCTCCAATAATCCAGTCTTGACTCCAACACTAGCGTCTGGAGCATTTCAGCATTTGTGTGTGCGGTCATTTGGAAGAAAACTGCTTGGACATGTTGTTATAAATTGAGGGGGAAAAAAATCAGTTCACAAAAATACCCTTGTACGACTCTGTTTCTGCTCTGCGCTGCAGAAAATCCTCCAAAAGCCAGTATTCAGATGTTGCTGTGCTCAGTCGAGGGGTATAGAAGAGGATAGAGGAGTTGAATGTTTGTGACCACTCCATCACAGCGTTTAAGGGCCAGTCTCCGGAGGTCTACCCTGGACAGTGATGTATGGAAGCCTGCAGAGGTCACATGGCTCTGTCCACAACATCAGCGAGAATCAATAGTGTTAAAACAACAGGGTTAAACCAACAAGAGTAGTAGAACTAGTAGAGGTAGTTAAAGACAACATGGTGTGGAAGAGAATTTCTATGATGGGACAGGCCATCATTATATTATATTGATCAAGAAAAATATTATGAAGTTTTTTTTCCATAATATTTGGTAGAAAAGCATAAAATAAAAAAAAATGCATTACAAAAACTGACTATCTGGCCCTGTTCTATGATGTAAAGTAGAGGCCATGGCAGGGACTGAAGTAAAATTTGACTATCAATGGTCAAAATTGTATCCCACAAAGTCTGATTTGATGTTGCTGTATAAAGGCCAGGTGAGAACTAAAGTAAAACTTGACTACCATTGGTCAAAGTTGTATCCCACAAAGTCTGATTTGATGTTGCTTTAGAGGCCAGGGGAGGGACTAAAGTAAAACTCTACTACCATTGGTCAAAGTTATATCCCACAGTCTGATTTGATGTTGCTGTGGAAGCCAGGGGAGAACTATAAAGTAAAATAAAATAAAAAATCAGACAGATTACCCAATTTACGTCAGAGAACACAGTCAGATAAAGGTAATTTATTTTTGTAACAATTTTTATTTGATTTTAGTAATTTTCCGGACTACACATTTCATGACATAATTCCGATATATACAAATGAAAAACACATTTTTAGAAAACAGCCTTTGAAATTCAAATGGACCAGTCTATGATGCAGGTTGATTTAATGTTATGATATAAACACTTCAAAGTATGTAGATTGGACATGTTCTTTGTTTCCAGGGGAAAACTGGACAAAAATGAGTTTAAGCTGTAGTGTCTGCAACCTAATGCAATGATGGAAGGAGCTAGTTGTATTATAGTTTTGCCTCGAAACAAATCTTTATTTTTGCACATGTTGAAAACCATGACCATTTTAACATTTCTCCATTATATTTCCGTCTTTGACAAATGCTTCAGCCTGGTGCTTACATCTTCATTGTACCTTTCTTTATCTCCCAAATCCACCACTCTGGACTCAGTCATGTCTCGTGTGCGCAAAGTTGAAACAATGAATGCATGAAGCTGGAGTACGGTGTCACCGGCAAGTGCTTTTTGAAGAATAGTCGTGGCACCTCTCACTAACAAATGACGTCCCGGTCGGCCTTAAAGTGAGATTGATTCGGTTACGGGCGAATATGGGAGACGCTAAACCCCGGTGGAAAAGGCCCGAAGGAGTCTTCAAATCCATCAAAATTCACCCATTCATTGCTGATCCTGGCAGTAACCGGATAGATGTCCCGAATTTAAATGAGGAAGAAAGAACAATTGAAGGCAGTTTTATGGAGATGCTCATAGGCGTGTGTATGATAGAAAAGTTTGGGGTCTTTGGCACTATCCGACTGGTAAATAGGTCAGGGATGAATGTGTTGGGTGCATTGAAGGGGAGATGCTGTTGTGTGGTGATAAGACTGGTGCAAGAAATGACAGGAAAAAGAAATTACTAATGAAAAATACAGGCCCTGAATATTGTGTTTAGGGCAGGGTTGATGCCCTGTTTAACTGCATTTTAGATATATTTACAGCTTAACCAGGACGAAACTGAAGTTTTAGTCATCGGTCCAGAGGCCCTGAGAGAAGCACATTACTAAACTACAGGTACTGTCATTGACTCCACACTGACAAGAAAAAAACCTGGGCGTTATCTTCGACTCTGAGCTCAGTTTTATGCCTCACATTAAGACTATAACAAAAATAGTTTTTTATCATCTTAAGAATATAGCCAGAATCCGCCCTATTCTCTCTCAGAGCAACACGGAGATGTTAATGCAAGCTTTTATCACTTGTCATATAGACTACTGTAATGACCTGATTTCAGGTCTTCCTAAAAAGAGTACTTCATCTCTTCAATTACTACAGAACTCAGCTGCACGTGTTCTGACAAAGACCAGGGGGCAGGACCACATTCCACCTGGTTAAGAATCACTGCATAGGCTGCCCGTGTGTTTCAGGGTCGATTTTAAAGTTCTTTTATTGGTTTATAAATGTCTTAATGGTCTTCTCATCTTTTAGATCTGCTTTTATCTTACAAACCCTCGAGGACCCTGAGATGCTCAGGCACTGGTCTCCTAATCATTCCTAAAGTCAGGACACACACCCACAGGGAGTCATCTTTTCAGTTCTATGGCCCCCGACTATGGAACAGTCTGCCGGAGGACCTCAGGGCTACAGAGAACGTTCATGTTGAGCAGGCTCAAGAGCCACCTTTTTTTTACTTGGCTTTTATTTAATATTCACTATTTTATTAGGGACATTTTAGTTTATTTTTTACCTGGTTCATTGTTTTTTAAATTTATTTATTATGAATTTAGTTCTTTATATGGAGACCTTTTATCTTGTTTGACATTTGATTCTGTTTTTATTAGGGCCATTCTATTTTATTACAATCTTTTTTCTTCATGTTTCTTTTATTGTTTTTATGTTGTTTTATGATTGTTTTATATATGATATTGTTTTATATATGATTTTGTGTTTATATATTGTTTTATATATGATATTGTTTTATATATGATTTTGTGTTTATAGATTGTTTTATATATGATATTGTTTTATATATGATAGTTTTGTTTTCAGTCTCATTTTATCTTCTTTATCTTCATTCTATCTTTTAGTCTATACTGTTTCACTGTTTCTATGTATTTTATGATTTTATTTTCCACTGTTCCTCAGAGGGAGCCCTCTGCACCGGAGGTTGTATGGCTGCGGGAGGTGCTGTCCGTGTGCCCGTATGCTTGTCAGTGTCCTGGTGGCTGTGGTTTGGTTGACTCCTGGTGCTGATACCCATACATCAATATATATGTGTGTGTGTGTGTGTGTGTGTGGTGATGGGTGCGTGTGTGTGATGTTGGGGTGTGGGGGTATGTGGACAGGGGTTGTTGGGGTATTATCTTTAATTCTGTAAAGCACTTTGTGTTATTTTAAATGTATGAAAAGCACATTATATATAAAGTGATTGATTGATTGATTATATAAATTGCATTGAGTTTACTTTAAATTGATAACAACACAGTATTTTTGCAATAAGCTAATGGAAAAAATACAGCATCTCAAAATGTGTCTAGTCCATGTGAGTAATTGTAAATTTGTTGTGCATTGGAAAGTATTGACCAGCTCCTATTACATTGTATCATGTTCTATCAAAATCTTCAATTGTCTGTAGTGTTAACAGTCCCCTCTCACCTCTTTCAAAATCCCACTAAACGCTCTTTTAATCCCTCAACTTGAAGCCTGACTTAATAACCAGTGTGTTGTTTTTGTTCATAAAAATGTAAATTATTTTGGAGGGGGGATTTTGACTTCCCCCAGCTGAGGACTGTCCTGGTTCAACACTTAATGTCGCTAAAACACCAAACTCCATGTTGCCCATCTATTGTTCTCTTTGAATGAAGTTGATATCAATCCTGGACAAGGCTCCAGCTGTTCAAGGCTCTTTGGACATGTTTCAACAAATTGTGAGTGAATGGTTTTTGAATGGTAGGGGGTATAGTGACTGGGATATTGTATAGTGGAGTGGCGGGGGCCCCTTCGAAGCCCTTTTGTTGGGGTCCGAAGATAAATGTGCACACAGACTAACGCCCACTTGCACCTTCTGCTGTGAGAGTTTCAGACAGGCTGGGGGATTATCAAATGTGGTCTAGTCTATGTCTATATATATCCCAGCAATGCACTGGAAGAAATGAGAGCTTTTGATTGGCTGTTTAAGGCTAATTGTCAAATGAAAAAGATGTTGTAAAGTGGGTAATCTGTTTTTATTTTACTTTCGTCCCTCCCTCTGGCCTCTACGGCAACATCAAATCAGACGTTATTGACTACCGCTTTGACCAATAGTAGTTTTCAGAGGCGTGTCGGCCCACACAATCTCTGATTGATGTTGCTATAGAGGCCAAGGGGAGGGACTTAAGTAAAACTCCACTACTATTGGTCAAGTTTTTTTTTTTCTGCATTCACGTGGATGTCGGGAATTTGGAACATCTGAGTTAGAAAGTGGTTGTTTCAGATCTTGTAATTGGCTCAATAAACAACTATTTTAGCTGAAATGAAAGACAATAAACTTAAACAAACTCGTTGGTTCATGGTTGGTGTTGGCTAAATTGAACATGTTGTTACCACAGGCTAATGATGCTAATGATGCTAATGACATTAACAGAGGTATCTCGGGCTTCCAACTTGAGCATCCATGTGCATTTTTCAACTCTGAAAAACGTTTTCCCCGAGTTCCTGACATCCACATGAACGCACCAGTAGACACTTTAAGTTATGGCCTTATCTAACATTTATTACCAGCGTGGACACAGATTTTCGTGTTTAAGACCATCTGTAACCCATCACTCTTCACAGTTGTTGTGGAATGGCTGATAGACAGATCTTAAAGCTGTGGTCTGGAGATTTCCTAAAACACTTTGGCTCACTGGCCCAGGGTGGCTAGTATTCTTCAAACGTTACATGCCACCTAAGGTCAGAACTTACAAAGAGATGGTTGTATAGTTATAATTTTTATGCTTTTAATGACACTGTTAATGGAGTATCATATTTTTTTCCATCATAGATTCTAAATTGGTTAGACATTTTGATGCATAGCTGGACAAACTAGTTGTTGTGTACAGTATGCAGTGAAATCCAACCGGACAAAGTGGCTACTGATAGTGAATGTGTTACTAGCCACAATTAAAATCTTTTTTGTTGGATAGTGCTAATGTCAAGCCCTGGCTGTAAAATATACCTCTCTCAGCACAAGGACCTCATCCATCAGTCCTGGACACATCTATAGCCTGTATAGGTTTCTCTTTTTCCCATACATTTTTTTGGAGTTTTTCCTTGCCGTGATGGAGGGTCTAAGGACAGGGGATGTCCTGGGACAGTCCTGTTGTTTGTCTATTAATTGTATATTAACTTTGTTACTGTTTGCAATGACCTTGTTTATCGTTTACATACATCTCTTTCTGTGAAGCCCTCTGAGGCAACTTTGTTGTGATATAGGGCTATACAAATAAAATTGAATTGAATGCCACACAACTCATAAACCCAACTGCAATTGTGTCCTCTTAGAATGCTAAGGCTTGATATTAGAGATAGAACTTTATATTTTACATAGCCTATAAAAAGTTCCAAAATGAACATGAAAACTCCAAATCCAAATATAACTCAATTTTGCCAAAAATGTCAGCTAGAACCTTATAATTCTAAGTGGACGATTGATTGATTGACTGATTTGAGATTGCAGTATAGGCCAGGGGAGGGACTAAAGAATAATAATGATGATAGATTATCCACTTCAATCAGAGAACATTTTTTATTTTTTTTATTTTAAGAAACCTCACTTTAAGGCCAGACAATTGTAAAATACATACGTTTTTGTCACATAGCAACAGCAGAAACCAGTGGCTTCCATAACAGTGCTTTTGCTGAAATTAATCAAGTCAAAGTGTAATTCCAAATATTTGTAGCGAGCCTGATTGGGGTCAATGCCTCGATACTGCTCCGTGCAACAGGGAGGAGGCCCATTATGATTTATGACTAGGCCAGATCATGCTCGTATGATTATGAAACGGCTTTATTAGTGTGAGAGATGCAGTAATGGGATGGTGGCTTTAGGGGGAATGGATATGGTTGACAAGAGGCTGCATTACCAGCCCCATTGTACAACATGAGACGGCTAATCCAGTTCAATGGAAAATTTAGGACCGTGACTTCACAGAGCACAGGGTTAGAGAAAAATCTTTGAATGATCCTTCTCAACCCTCTGTCATGGTCTCACACAAATCAGGAAGTATCAGAATGACGAGCAACAAGAAAACTAGCTGTGAATAAATAATAAAGAATCAATAACTTTCTCAAAATCTGACAACATATATAAAATGTGTTCAATGGACCCTTTAAAATGTTTGTCATATGAATGTTCAAAATTCCGGAATGGAGGCCACTGGAGACAAAAGTGAGTTAAACGTTACAAAAAAAGTAGTGTTTGTGGTGAGTGATAAAATCATTCGGAACATACAAAGACAAAACTATATTGTACTCTTCAATATTACTATAAGGACTTGTGCAGTAAAACCTAAAAATCAAGAATTTTGCCTTCAGCCAAAAGCCTAACTGTTACTAATGTGTACATTAAATAAACATACAATGTTAGGTACATTCACTAATGTGTCCTAACCAGGCTCTGACATCACCTACATGTAGCAGTGATTGGACTTTGTCAAAACCTTCTTAAAAACTGCCAGAAGCAGTGAGCTATTGCCCTGTAATGCCTGGGGACCTATCTCTAGCTCTTGAGCCAGGATCTTGGTCAGGCTGTACCTAGTTGGAGCATTATGTTTTATTAATGGGGGGGAAACCTGGAGAAAACCCACTCAAACACAGAGATAACATACAAATTCCACACAGAAAGGCCCCACGGACAGCCTGGATATTGAAACTTTGGTACTGTGCAGTCTAACATTGGATCTACCAGCCACCAAACTTTACTACACCACACCCATCCTTCAACCACAGCTAGCATGCATCTCACATCCATCTAGGTCTCAGTGGTTCAGACCAATCTCCTCCAGTCTCTGATCAGATCTCATTCATTTATCTTCACAAAAAAAACATGACTTAGATTCAGCCCCAAAACAATCCGTCTCCCTCCGTCTGAATCCACCAAATTTCATCAACATACGTCAATGCTAATAGTCCTATAGTGCAGTGGAACATATAGCGTAATAGCCTAATTAGCGCGTGACCTTGGACGACGGATAATCTATCCAAATCAGTCTTAATTAATTCTTCTCAAATGATGGAAAAGATAAAGTTCATTGTTCTCGGGCGACGTCGTCATTTTTTAATCTGTCCGTAATGTCGCACTTTTTCAATTGATGCAGCATTTCGTTGAGGTTTTTGGACCCCAGTCAAAGAAAAAGTAAATGAGGTCAAGTAGGCCATATTCATAATCAATTCATAATGTTAATGGCATTTTATGAATACACACTACAATTTTACTTATATACAAACTTCATCATTTTCATCTTCTTGTTGGAATATGCCCCATGAAAGACCCATTGGAAGTGTCTAGGGAGAGGGAAGTAGTATGATAAAACAGTACTAGTTATATTGATGAAGAGAGTAGAAGTCTGCAATACTATTTTTAAAAATGATAATGAAAATAAAACCTGCAAAAAACAATTATTTAAAGGGCCCATATTGTTCTTGTCCATGTTATAATAATAATATAATAACATTTTTACCTCAAACACATATCCAAAATGGTGTTTTCTTTTATTCTCACATGGTTGAGTTTTATGTTGATAAACCGGCATAGATGTTGAGGGCTTGTTGATTGGTCAGTGCTTCCTGGAATGGGAGGTGTTAGGGAGGAGGGAGGAGATAAGGAGGAATGTGCCGTTTGGAAGTCACAGAAAGGTAGCGTTATAGAATACAGCGTTAAAGAATACAGCATTAGAGAATACTCAAACATGCGTGAATGAAGCAAAACACAACTCCAGATATGTTTTTGACAAGGGAACAACATTTTAACACGGTCAAATGATCTAAAAAGTTCCATAATAAAGGCCCTTTAAAGGGGGACTAAGCAATTTTTTTATTCTGTCTGATTCTAAATGAGTTGTTGTGGGGTGAATGAAGTTTTCTTGCTAGGATGAATGTCCATGGAAGCCTTGGGTCAAGTCACAGGTTTCGCCAAATCCAAAATTGCTTTTAAACAGGCTTTTACAGAGAGATCTCCAAGAAATAAACAGATGCTAAACTGACTCAGACCTGGTGTTATTGTGTTGAACAGTAGCATTATGATCGTCTAGAGTCTATATATAAAGTCTATATTCTTTGTGTTTTTTTCTGTGAACAGTACTAGTCTCTGAAACTGTAGGGGGAGCGCTGTAAAGGAGACATGTGACCAAACCAGTGAAAAGTTGTGTAGGGCCCCTTTAATACAGTTTTCCCCCCAGTTAGCTTGCATATCATCGGTTTGTTTAGTTGAACATTTCCCTGGAACAATTTCTCCGATACATTAGAAAGTTTTCTCCACCAAAGTGCTGCGTGGTGTTGGCAGTCACAGGAGAATAATAAGTAAACACCATTGCTGTGAGTGTGTGTAATGGGAGGGAGACAGAATGGTTCGGGGACCATTAGAAAAGGCCATTTCTGCTCCCGTTTCTCTGATGATCAATTAGGTCTTAATGGAGAGCCTGCTGTGCCGCACATGATGACCGCCATCTTTGTGTGGTGTGTATTTGTGTGGCGTGTGTGTTTGTGTGGTGTGTGTGTTTGTGTGGTGTGAGTGTGTTTGTGTGATATGTGTGTTTGTGTGATGTGTTTGTGGTATGTGTGTTTGTGTGATGTGTGTGTTTGTGTGATGTGTGTGTGTTTGTGTTGTATGTGTGTGTGTGTTTGTGTGATGTTTGTGTGTTTGTGTGATGTGTGTGTGTTTGTGTGGTGTGTCTGTGTGTTTGTGTGAATGACAAAAACAGCAGAAAAACAGTCACTTTAAAATGGCTGCTTTTACTCACTGATTACATGTCCAATTTGGATGTGTTTTCTGGTTTCTTAGCTCAACAATCACATGGATATTTTGGAATCTGCTTCACTGTGTTTTTGCCAGATTATCTTTGAAGTATTATATATGTTTTTAAAAACAATATTATTTGGTTATAATTCAACCGTATTTAAACTGATTCATTGTGATGGCTAAATGAGTTATTGTGAATTTTGGAAAAATAAGCGCAACAAAATGAGGGCAACTTAGGGGACAAACACAATGTGCTTTTCAACTGGCTTTTGCAGAACGCTAAAGCTCATGCTGCAGACCTGGGGCCTCATTAATAAAAGGTAGTTTAAGAATAAGCGTAATTATTAGGAATATGATTTGTGAAACACATTTTCTGCTTTATAGATCTAACCTGCAAAAAAAATTAAAATAAATTCATAATCCAACTGAAGAGTGGAACATCAACAAGCTTGTGGACAGTATACCAAGACATCCATATTAGTGACATATGAAAGAGTCATATTGGACATTCTTATGCATGAACATGTGTTTTCTGTTTAACTGAGCTCAAACAAAACCGTTAATATCCCTGATGTAGTTTGGTCTGATACACATTTCACAAAGTTTCAGTTTGGTCTCATGTTCACTGTGATATGTTTGGAGGAGATTGATCAATACAGTTTTGAAAAGACATGCACTTTATCTATCAAGAATAAATCACAGTCACAATCATTTCATGAGAAGAGAAACAAAAACATTCCAACTTTATGGGCAACAGTGTATATTGCATTTTTATCAAACCCTTGAAATCCATTGTACCTCATAGCCTTTTGTGAAGGGAAAGCAGCATTGACGGAACAATCATTTGAACTCATAAGCAGGCAAAGAGGTCTACCTAATAAAATGGCCACTTCTAAATGTTATACCTATGAAATAAAATGGCAATATTCAGTATTTTTATATCAAATCCATTGTACCTCGTAGCCTCCCCCCGGTCTGTATTTAAAGGGACAGTAGATTTAGCAGAACAATCTTTTCCATACAGACGCACACAAAGAACCTCCTGCCGCCTGTCATCTCTGCGCACATATATAAAGATAAATGATATTATGTTAAATCCCACTTAATGACAGATTTTTAATTTTCCGAACACGGTCATTTTGCGGGTACCGACTCGAGTACGCGGGGAGATAATTACGCAAAGATCTCGGCAAAAATAACTCCTCATTTTGCCCATAATGAAACAGAAACGCAGCAGATTAATGGCACTATTTATCTTTTTTAAGTTTCTATCTTTCCTTGCTGATGGTGGTGCTCCCTGTGGAAAATATTCAGAAAATGGGATTGAAGTTAATAGGTTATTACTAAGATTTTTTTTAGCAAATCACTTCGACTGAAATTGAAAATATCACAGGAGATTTATATGGGGCAATGGAGGAACATGTATTTTGGCGTATTTGATTTTGTTATAAATTAAAGGTATTGCAGAGGCTTTTTCTACAATTCAGAATGTACTGTCTGTTAATGTCACACTCCACAATAAAACAGGCTTGAACATAATAAAGACTACTTCTGAGTCACACCATTAGTGTAACTAGGAGGACCCATATAGCCCCATTAGCATCAATGCTAATCACAATTCGCATTTCTAAATATAACAAAAAAATCAATAAAAAATTACTTTAGTATAATTATTTTCTCCTTTCCCTCTTCTCCTATACTTAGACATTCAAAACAGCATTTCTCTTGCAGATATTTATTTATATATTTATACCAGCGAAACTTGCAATATTATGGAATCACCTCCATCCACAGATCCTTCGTGTGAACGCAATAACTCAAAGACGAATTGCTGGATCATTTACAATTTTTGCACAGAGGTACATATCATGAAGATGCAGAACTGGATTGAGTTTGGTACGTCTATGATTAATGACAATTAATCAATAATCTAATTAATGCCCTGAAGCACTTTAATTGAGCCAATAATCCTGCTGAACATAAACAAAAATCGCATGAATTTTGACACAGTGATCCGGGCAACTGGCAAATTACAGAGGTCAAATAAAGAATGCCTCTATAGCGCCCCCATGTTTATGACCCCTATGGGACCCTGGACACACTTACTTTGGCAGAGAGCAATGAAACTTGGTACAGTGAT
>JAVQKC010019123.1:0-12098 GCA_036025475.1 Philypnodon macrostomus
TTAAACCCTTATAATACAGCCCACAGAGGGTCTCAGAGTCTCATTTAAACCCTTATAATACAGCCCACAGAGGGTCTCAGAGCCTCATTTAAACTCCTAATGTTCATATATGTAAAATGGTGATGTATTGCCATGGTCTTCTCAGATCAATGGTTTTTGCTTTGATGTGTCTATAATGTTCTGGTTTATGTTAAATGCAGCTTTTAATTAATAATAATTATTGTAGTCTTTATTTACACAAACACAATAATGGTTGTATAGATTTGCCACCTGAAGACTTCTGGACAGGCATATTTCCAAAGGTCGAGATGAGTTGTTTCAGTCCTAGTGCCCACAGAGCCATGGTATCAGGGTGTTTTCTCCTGTTCCTGTGCAGTGTTAAGCACTAAAAACCATCACAGTGGTGCATACACTTTCAACATGAAAGCACCTGAAACCTAAACACTTGACCTGCTCACGTTCTCCCCGGGATCACGTGGCAGTGGAGCAAAAAGCGCAGTGTAAGAAAGACTGGACGAGGAGAGCCAGCAGATAAAGTCTTCTGCTCTGATCTTTAGATTATACAGAACGACTACAGTGGTAAGCTATAGTCGATTTGTTGGGCCTAAAAAGACTGATGGGAGCGGTGCAGTCGGGGTGAAAGTTGGTCAAACAGGCAGAAGCTGTTTTACGAGCGCCCAGTGTGTTCAGCCTCCGTCTCTTAATCCTGGGCGTTTGTCGTGGCTAATTATGGCGGACAAGCCTCTTTATCGAACCGGCTCCTGCCATCGGCATTAGGATGCATGAGCCGCGCCTGTTGTTTTAAACGCTCTCATTAACCACACAAATCAGTGCTGTTGACAGAGTGCTTTTGAATTAAGCGTCTCGCCCCCACCGCCCGCCACAGCCGCCCCACAGCCCGCCACAGCCGGCGCGCGCCAATGCTTGCAGGGCCCAGGACAAGGAGCAATTTATAACACCATTAGCCACACTCGCCGAGGTTACAGGCATCAAAATTGTTCTCGTCTAATTATTCTTAATGGATACAGGGAGGGAGCGTCGCTCAGGACAGCTTTTTCATTAGCCCTCAATCAAGAGGGTCGGGAGAGAGAGGGGTGGGCCAAATGTACTGCTCCGGCAAACGGGAAATCAAAAATAATCGTGTTTGCTTTTTTCATAACACTACACATCGGGGGAGAGAGAGGGGCCATGGAAGGATCTGGAAGCAGAGACAGACTGGAAAAAGGCACATGGCTCTAGACTTCAGAAGAATTCTCATTGTCTCGCCAAGCGCACGCACACTGAATTGACACTTCATTTGCGTTTACGGCCGTCCAGAGTAATGTCAGGGTACGTGAGAGACTGGGTTATTGGGTAATGACTGGTGAAGTGCAGTTCAGAAGATAAACAATTAATTGGTCACACGGAGAAGTTGTTAATGAGATTCTGTCCAGTTAATCCTGTAACGGACCACTGTGAGGAGCCTGTGCCTTCTATCTGAGGGGGTTGGGGGTTGATGCTGGGCGGGATGGGTCACTCACGGTAGAGATTGCTCAGCATATTAGGTTTGATTTGTTTCGCTAATCGTCGTTAAGATGCTTGAATGTGCAACTTCTAACAGTAAAGAAAAAAGAATGAACCAATAATCTATAGAGAAATGAAGTATCAGTCAGGTGCATCTGCCTTTTATGATATTATGCACTAGGCCCGACAGTCACTCATAACCTAATTGTGGATAAGACTAGTGAAACTCTGGGGGCCAATCACTTAGAGCCTGTGCGCTACCTCTCCACTAACACCAAGGAACATGCCGGGGGTAATTAACTTCCCCTAAGAGTGCTCCATCATACCGTATCTGTCACGTCTCCGCGGTGACGAGGAAGCCAATGCTAAGTGTTAACCATCTTTTTACAAGCCATTAAACGGGAGGACATTACCGCGCGGCCGAGTCCCTTAACGAGGACTGACATATGCGAGCGCGGCAGTTAGCACCTAGCATTAAGACGTGGAGGCCCGCTGATGAGATGGGACATTGTCCATGGGGGAGGAATCAGCTTTAATTAGGCGATAATCGGCCCCGCTCCACAACATTTACCACGCGTTCTCCCCCCGTCTGGAGCATGATATGGTGCAGAGTAAAGGGTGGTATGGCTCATTTGTACGGCTTGTATGCGCCGGTGTTACAGAATGGTGCAGGATGGTGGGAGAGGCCGAGCAGCTCCGAGCGGAGGAAGCATTAGGCCGGGATGGGGCGTAGGATCTGAGCAGGATTAATCACTCTCCCGCTGGGCTCCGTCTCTGAAGCAGGCACATATGTTGGACAGTAGGTGGTGTGATGTATGTTATGATGGAAGAGACCAGGGATCTATTCACATACTTCAAACAGACTGGGAGTATTTACTAGAGTATATAATTACATATGTGTGGATTTCAATAGAAAACACTATAATCAGTGGATACAGCACAAAGAAGTGGGTCTATAGAGACAGACCTGAGCTAAGCTAACTGCAATGACTCCATGAGGTAAGTCTCTGAATCACAGATCAGGCAGGCTTCATGCAGTGGGTTTTCATTGGTTGTAAAAACAATAACAAAAAACTCAATGTTAAAATGTAAATGCGTCATAACACTTGTCAAATGCTGGTAGATTTTTAGCTGCTTTGGGCCTGCCTTTATCCAGCTATACTTCGAAATGTCCAACCAATTTCACTTGATTATTAACAGCCATTAACAGTCCCAATAAAAACACGCACACACACACACTGACCAGCATGAATACACACCTCTACATTATTCTGAGCTAATGTCAAGCCCTGGTCATTAACATGATGTGTTGGTTATGGTTATCAGTAAAGCTTCATTAATAATGTACAGCTGAGTCATTATTTCATGCAACAACTGAACATACACTAGGCCATGATAAAACTGCTTTACATACAGTTGGGAGAAAAAGAGAATCACGTGACCATTGACACGTCTAGCACCCTTTAGCCTTCACAGCACACTCTTCCAGAATTGTGGGAGTGAACTGGTCATGTATGATGTAAACATAGCACATGGAGAAGTCTCTCAGGCCATTTCTCCGTGGCCTGGAGGGCATCCAGGGGCAGTGAAAAAGACACAATCAGACTAACCATCTCCACCGCTTTAGCCTGTAGCACTTCACGTCACAATCCAGAAACAAAAGAGGAGCACATGCTAGAGTGAACACTGACTGTATGTGAACGTGTACAGAGCCTCTACAGTCTATGTCACACACATGTAGGTCACCATTTTACACACAATATGTATCTGATAGAAGCTGTTTAACGCTCTGAGGAGACACCTGTCTCTGAAAGACAGGAACAAACCCGTTTTTAGGGGATTCCAAAAAAACACCAGACACTGTTTACTTCTGGGGTATGTTTGGTAAATGGTGGTGGCAACAATGGTTCTCTGGGTGCATGTGTTGGCAGTGAAGGAGCAGCCAGGAGCACTTTGTGGTGAATCTGTGATCTTCTCGTGGAGAGGACGATAACTCATAATTAATGACTCAAACCTGAATGAGACAGAACCTTGAGTTTGTGTACAACATTAGAACATGGGTTTAACCTTTGACCTTGTGGCTAGTATGTTTTTTCATGTGCAATCTGTTAATGAGGTAATCTCAATCATCTGAACATTTTTGAACATAGCTGATAAAGCCAGGCCTAAACCGACGTCCAACAAACGTCCCACTGACAGTACATAAACCCTGAACCTGTGTCTCTCACATGAAGCACACACTGCCTCGTACGCGTTCACAGAAGCGTGAATACTTAATATGTGTGAAATAACACCTCAGCTCCTCCCAGTGTTCCTGATAGAGTCTAGTTCTGAATAGATGATGGATGTATCGACAAATCAGAGCGCTCCTGTCCTGTGGAAGCGTGTGATTGGTTAAACATTTCCTTCCATCGATCTACAACAAAAGCCCTTCTATAACAGCCTCAGAGGAGCTCAAAGTCTCGTTTATTCTCGTTTATTCTCGTTTATTCTCGTTTATTCTCGTTGAGTCATTATTTCTGCCTGAATATATAAAAGTGAAATGAGCTTTAAGTGAAACATACCTGCGTTTGGCTCGGTGGCTCGTGCTAATGTCAAGCCCTGGATCTGGATAGGTGTGTTTTGAATAACTCTGGGTGGTTTCTCTCAATTAGCTTCTCCTCAGTAAACATGGTGCTAACTGGACCAGGATAACACCCCCCCCTCCCCTTTCCCACAATGCCTTTAGGCCACAGCGATGTACGTAGATAAACTCATGCCTTCCAGCAGAGCCAGCCAATCAGGTTGAATTAAAGTCCGTGGGTGCCCGAGCGACGTGTCAAAGGAGATTCAGGTTGGACACGGCAAAGCTTCGTCCGAGTGGTCAGTCAGAGCCCTGCGGCTGTTCGGCTAAACTTCTGTGGGGGGTAGGTTGGAGGAAGTGTCCATCTACTGGAGTAGCTACAGGTAATGGATGTGAAAGAGGATTATCTGGACCAGGCACGATGGAGACGACCCTTTAGCACCCCAGGAGTCGGAGATAAACAATAAGTGGTAAGATACAAATGTAGAATAATAGACAATAACATGGATTAGAAAATGCTGTGATTCAGTCGAGCAGAACACACTATGCGCCCTCCCCTCGTGGAGCCAAAAGGCGTAAACGCGCGGTAATTAAGTGTGACTAAAACGCAACGATATGCACTGATTAATATGCAATTAAAGTCAGAGGAATTTCCTTTTAACGTAATTTGGCGTTTATTAATGGGATTTGTAACCCCTGAAGTGTCACAGAACACGCTCCACATCCACCAGTGTACGCTGGTTAAGACCGGAACAATACTAATGATAAAAAACAAAAGGCCTAATGCTGGAGAGATTGTACAAATCCACTACAGCAGATCGAATCATGGTACAGCCTCTGTACACCTGAACACGACTGTGTAGATCATTAGGTCATAATATTCATTTATTATGAATAACAGTGACCGGTTTGAGTGTATCATTAGATTCTGTCTAAATGTTCAAGGTTTAGTTTCAGTTTATACTGTACCATAAAACTAGTGACGTTAGCTGTAGTAATAGTTAGCTTACATAAGAACAAGTAAAAAACAATCAAAACAGTGGCCAATGAGCTGTTCACTGGTTCTATGGCACAAAAAAATCACATTTAGGAGGTTCAAAAACTGGAGAGATCACACTCCTCAGATGTTCTAAAACTGGAGAGATCACACTCCTCAGATGTTCAAAAACTGGAGAGATCACACTCCTCAGATGTTCTAAAACTGGAGAGATCACACTCCTCAGATGTTCTAAAACTGGAGAGATCACACTCCTCAGATGTTCTAAAACAGGAGAGATCACACTCATCAGATGTTCTAAAACAGGAGAGATCACACTCCTCAGATGTTCTAAAACAAGAGAGATCACACTCCTCAGATGTTCTAAAACAGGAGAGATCACACTCCTCAGATGTTCAAAAACTGGAGAGATCACACTCATCAGATGTTTTTAATCTTCTTCTGGTCCACATGTGAAGCGTGTGTGGGTGGTTGCACAATGCGTGTTGACACAGCTCTCCGGGGGGCACAGGCCGGTACCACATCCTGACAGGGTACCACTACAGCTTTCTGCTCCCATGACAAGACCAGACACACAAACACTGATCATACATCGGCTCCTCTCAGAGAACAACCACAAACTCAAAGAGAAACTTACAGCACAGTCCCCAGTCACAACCTGATGTCAGAACCATAACGGTTCTTCCGATCCAAAGCATTTCATTGCATTTTTTGACCCTGTGTTGAATGTGCATATGACAAATAAACTGAAACCTGAAAACCTGAAAGAGAAAATACAAAATGTGTGACGTGCTAAATTGAGTTCCATTTGTTTGGCTGAAGGTGCAGTTCAGCCTCTGCCCAGTTCATACTGCCGTTGTGTCCATGGGCAAGACCCTTCACCACATGTTAGTCGGCCATAACGTCTGCCAAACCACACTTTACCGAACTTGACTTTACCCAGCCCACATTACTCACTCAGATATGAGACCTACTTTCTGGGTCTAATCTTTGTGGGAATAATTTTTCCTTAAAACCTGTTTCTTCACCTCATTGACTCTCAGGTCGCACAGTCTACATTCTTTCTCTTCTACCTTTGACAGTTTTCTGTAAAACAGCCCTGATCCTGGGTCTAAGCTCTCTCCCCTGCCTGGCTTCCATCTCCAAACTCCCCTCTCCCCACGGCTCTCTCATCTCATCGCCCCGCTTGACAGCTCCATCTGATACACACAACTTTTCAACAGTATCTGCTCCATTCCGCTGTACCCACAGGACTTCCAGAATCCCCCGGTTCATCCTCCCAGGGCTACCTCCCTCCGTCCGTCTCCACCCGCCAGCTCTCGCTGTGTGGCAGGAGTTGTTGTTTCACTCTTGACTGGAGCACAGGTAAGATTCAGAGGGGTTAGAACACACAATCCCGTAATGCTCGGACACAGGAGAAGAGGCCGAGCTGGAAATCCTTCACGTGGAGGAAATGGTGTGTCCCCATGTAAAAAGATGGGCTGTGGTGTCACACTGGCTTGAACAGGACCACATTTATTCATGAAGGCACTTTCATGTGTCTCACCATGAAGAAAACCAAGGGTCATTATGGGCCCCGGGCGGTCACAGAATTATTTTCAAAAAGTTGAACCTGTATTTTATTAAGTTTGTATTACCTGAAACTCCTCATATATACTTAAAAGTACAATGTCACAGATATTTGCTTGTGTACAGGAAGTGTATTAACACAATGTTTACCAAGGCCATGATCTAAACTCTAAAAACATTCACTTTCAGAGGCAGTATTTCTCGTGCCTGTCTGGAAGGAGGTTGTGGGAATGATACTTGAGCTGGGAGACTATAATCCCTGTGAATGTAGTTTCCCAAAGACATTCTTTAACGGGTTTGAACAATATATATATATAAACTGGCTCAACAAACGACTTCAGAGTAGAAGCATATACAATAACTGTCTTATAAAGTGTGTAAACCAATAAATACAAAATACAACATAACTGAGTGTATAATATTTGCATTTTGCATTGGGTTTGAAGCCCACTTAAGTTCACGTGTCTGGCTCAAAGGCACGGGGGCAGTCCTCACTCTTCTGTTTGAACCGGTGTTTGTCTTTGGTTACTACCGTTTGTCCTATTGCACAAAGACAAGCATGTCGGGGGAATTGGCAAAGCTCCTAAATTGCCAAAGTTAATAAATAACAGTTTAACGGTAAGTCTTTGTGTCAGACCTGCCTCTAAAGTTTGGCACAAAATGTAATGTTTTGATTGAGTCTCCTCCCCCTTCTGCCCCCCCCCCCCCCACACACACACACACACACACCCCACACACCCCTCCTGCCTAAAAACCACACATGTCCCTTTAGCCCCCGCAGTCCTGCTTCTTTATTTATCCAGACAGATATAGGGTCCCAGTGTGTAGCCCTAAGCCCCTGTTTAAACCACTCCTCACCTCTCTGTGTCGCCGGGCCACGTCTGTCATTTTGAATCCACCCATGCTTTCCCGCTTTCACACCGGGGGCCAAGAGGTTAATAGGCATCGAAACAATAGCCGGCCTCAGACACAACAAACATCGGCCCGTGGGAGCCGTTTGCCTTCGGGCTCCTTCCATACATGTGCCTTTTTTTGGCTTTTAGATCCCCGCCTTCCCTCAGTCCCACTGTCTCTGTCAATACCTGCGTCTCTGGACAGTCATTTAAACCCATTTGCAAGCTTAACTGGCATTTCATTGGATGCTATTTAGAATTGAAAAAGCCTTGTTAGGAGGCTAATAAAGTGACTGTGAAGATGCGTCGGAGGTAATTACCACATGCGATTAGCACTCGTGAAGAGGATGCTGTCATTTCAGTGGCAAGAGTTGGAGGTAATTGTTTCTCTCCGTGACGCTGTTGGGAGGTTATGAGCTGTTACATATCCCGACAGACAGGTGTGTTTGAGACGAGGAGGGAGGCTTCAAGTGTTCTTAATAAACCTATATGTCTTTATACTATATTTTACATACGTGTGAATGAAGTCTGTCCATGTATGAACTCACTGAGAATTAAACATGATGGTTCCACAACAGTGTCTACCGTTTCCAGAAGCAGACAATCCGAGTCGCATTATTTCTGGCTCAAATTATGAAAATATTTTGAGTTCAAATAACCAGAAATACCTCCTTTTTTTACTAGTATAGACAAAATCAGACTGAACAGGGTCTACAACAAGTCATGTAAGATTTACTTTATTGTGATATATTGAGGTTTTTGTGATATCAAGATGGAGGAGTGCTGCTGATGTAAGAAGTATTAAAATGATGTCCCTCTTCAGTCACAAACTCTGAGGCACTCACAAAGTGACGATGATCCTGATGAAGGCCTAAGAGCTGAAAATGAATTAGCCATGTTGAAATAAAGGCTTTTTATTGTGGTCACATTTTGAGTGCCTCAGTTTTTGCTGATATTGTGATAATCATTTTGCAATATACTGTGCAGCAGACATAATTCTAAAGATAATTTAAACTCAGAGCTTGTTTCAGTCTGATGATCCTCATGGACATGTACACTGTGTATTCAAAGTATTTGCCTACACTTTGACTGCTGATAGCACAGTGTAAGATGTGCTTGTAAATGCTAAACACATGTGTAGTGATGACATTGCTTTTATATGGAGACCGCGCTCAGACCGAGACAGCAGCAAGACGAGTGAGGAGGGATGGAGAAGAATACAATGAAGTGGCTTATCAGCCCGAAGCTCGCAAATCCTCCGAGCACCCATACGGAGAGCTGAGGCGGAGAAGGACTCAACTCTTAGCCTTGTGTTTGCTTAGCAACCTAACGCAGCAGGGCGGAGGCAGGCGGAGGCAGGCGGAGGAAAGGGCCAAACATGACGGAGGGTCCTCCTGGAGGATCCTCTGCTTTTCATCAGATTTGATTTTATATAAACTGCTGCAGAAGAGACAACACACACACACACACACACAGAGAGACACACACACACACACAGGCAGATTCTTGTATGGATGAGCAAAGAGGGCTCCCTCTGAGGAACACTGGAGAATAAAAATTATCAAATACATAAAAATAGTAAAACAGTTCAGACTAAAAAACTCAAAAGCAGAGTAAAATGAGAGTGAAATAAAAACAATAAGATACAATGAAACAAGTTAGAAACAAATAAATGTCCTGTTGCTCACCTCAAAACTAGGCGTTGCTACTGTTATTTGTGGTTTAAAACCCTTATATAACACAAAATGTATTTCTTCGTCACAGGTCACGAACCAGGCCTTGTCCAACTCGTAAACTACTACAGAGGAGCAGACAAGCTTTGCAGAAAGGCGTCATTGGTCAAGTAAGTCTCAATCTTGTTAACAGCAGAAATCAATATAGCTAATGTCTGCTATACATTATTTAAACATGCTTCACTGACCATTGCCCTCTGTTGACCGTCTGTCAGGTTAATAAAGACCAGTCCAGAGCTGAGGGACTCCTGCAACTGGTTTCCGGAGTCGTACATCATTTATCCCACTAACCTCAACACGCCCGTGGCCCCGGCTTCCAACGGCATCAGCCACTTGAAGAGCAACCCCAAGACAGATGAGCGGGAGGTGTTCTTAGCCTCGTATGATGCTAAAAAGGAGCGTGGTGAGGGAACAGTGTGGATTGCTAAGTCGTCAGCTGGAGCCAAAGGTAAGGATTGAATACAGGGTGACCGTAATAATAGTGGACCTATTATGTGACGTAAAATGTCTATTTGGCCACTCGCATTGTCAGATTCACAAATAGCTTTTTGCTTGCTCAGTGTCTTTATTTATTTATAATCTGACATTAACTATGCAGATTTATGAACATGGAGAAATAAAATTAATCAATAACTGTAGATGAGTCAAAATGTGGGCCTCAATTTGTGGGACACAGGATTTGAGCTTAAAATACTGTGCAAAGTGGGACATCCGGTTACCTTACTTTTAAAACAGTGTTTCAGTGCGGTACATTAGACTAGATAATGTCCTTGATGCTTACATTGAGTGCATAATGCTTTTATGTTACCTGATATGTTGGTTAAATGCAGTTGGTCTATCTTGTGAGGTAGCTATTGGATTAAGAGTAGATCAGTTGATATGCTATAGCTCTTCTGAACAACACATAGACATTTATTTAGGTGTTAGAACATTAATCCGCTTTTCAATTGTGTTGTTTATAAAAAAGATATGATTGTGAGAAATGTGGACACAAAATTCTTCAATCATATGTATAGTCTACGTTGTTGAACGCTAACTAAAGATGATTTCAATGTGTTCCTACAGGTGCAGGTATTCTGATTTCCCATGATGCCACTGAGCTGCTGGAGTACATTGATAATCAGGGCCAGGTCCATGTCATTCAAAAATATCTGGAGAAACCTCTGCTGCTGGAGCCGGGGCATCGCAAGTTCGACATCAGGCAAGTGGCTATTTTATAACACAGACACACAGTACTGACAATAGACCGTTTCAATAGAGTACATCTTATTGTCTCTTGAGAGGACTCTGCCAAGGTTGAACAAAATGTAGATATAGACATGAGTGTGGTGGCTGTGGATCAAACAGCTGCTCTTTGGTCAGACAAAAATATGGATGTTGAACAAGCTACAGGAAGGTCAGTTAGTTTAATGAGCCAAAATGTGGTTAAACTGTAGAAACCCTACTTTGTTTAATGTCTAATGTATACTGCCTTCTGTGCTGTTAACCGTTTTGTTTCTGAATGGTTTACTATACGTCGGTAAACTCTTGAAATTGAACGCAATCAGCAAGACTAGACTAACATATTTGTAAAGTATATGAGAAGAGTTGTCTTTGTGTCATTGTGGTCAGTCACTTAAAGCAAATAGCTTTATTGTATTAATTTAGGTGTTTTAGATGCAAAGTCTTGAGTGTGTATTCTCTCTTTAGGAGCTGGGTGCTGGTGGACCATCAGTACAACATATACCTGTACAGAGAGGGAGTACTGCGGACCTCCTCAGAGCCCTACAACAATGAGGACCTGCAGAACATGACCAGTCACCTGACCAACCACTGCATCCAGAAGGAGCATTCCCAAAACTACGGCCGATACGAAGAGGGCAACGAGATGTTCTTCGATGAGTTCAGACTCTATCTCCTCAACACTCACGGAGTTACCCTGGAGAGTTCCATATTACCTCAGATCAAACATATCATTAAGTACGTTTCTTTTGGATTTTTAATGTAATCGTATATTTTCTTTTCAATGAAAAGGGACGATCAAGCTACATTAAATCATTATTAAGCAAGCATTCTTTACTTTCTGTATCTTAATATTTTAATCTATAACATTTTGTAGAAGTGACAAAGTAAGTCTCCATTTCTGTTGTGTGCTGTTAAAGTGGGCTTCTCTTTCATTCTCTGTCTCTGCAGGAGCTGTCTGTCTTGTATTGAACCTGCCATCAGCACCAAGCACCTGTCGTACCAGAGCTTCCAGCTGTTTGGATTCGACTTCATGGTGGACGAGAGCTTCAAGGTGTGGCTCATCGAGATCAACGGAGCTCCAGCCTGTGCACAGTGAGTAGAATAGTTTCTTGTCTATGACATAATGTTTAATGTTGGAAGTTCTGTAGAAAGTGTGGGCAATATATTCTATTTTGTTGTTATATATAGTATTAGAAAAGCACAGTGCCGAGTTTGTTGTAATGTTATAATGTTGTACAGTATATGTTGAAAATAGTTTCTATGTCAGAAGCTCCATTGCAAAGTATCATATTTATATCGGTGAAAACAGCGTGTTGCCGATATTATGGAATCACGTCGGTGTTCGTCCGCGTCCGCAGATCCTAGCTGTGAACGCGATAACTCAAAAACTGAATTGCCGAATCAGTTTCAACATTTGCACACAGGTGCATACCATAAAGACGCCGAACTGCATTGATTTGGGTACTTCTTCGATGAATATTAATTAAGTAATTAAATAATAACGGGCCAAAACTATGAACGCAATAACTCAAAAAGTCTTTGTTGGATCTTTTTCAACTGTTGCACACAGGTACATATCATGAAGATGCAGAACTGGATTGAGTTTGGTACATCTT
>JAVQKC010019132.1:0-14841 GCA_036025475.1 Philypnodon macrostomus
ATCAGAAGAACCATTTGACTCGCTAAGATAGTCAAGAAGTACTAGTAGCATGCAATAATAGTGCATGGTAAAAAGTGTAAACAGTATAATAAACATAATAAAAAATAAGTACAATAAAAATACAAAGGTGCAGGTAGGATTAAATAAGGTGTAAGTGGAGTATTCCGCAGGTGGTAAAATTACATTGATTGTGGATTTAAATAAACACAACATACACTAAATTGAATCTAAATACAAAGCCTCATTTCATTTAGAGGAATTCTGACAAACAAAGATAGCATATAAACCACCTGTGTGAATCAGAGTGCATTCGAAAGTATTTGGCCTCCACTAATAACACATTAAACACGCACTCTCCGGACTAAATGGGGACTAAAGCACAAACAGAACAAAACCGAACTCTAAACTTAGGACTAAATCAGGCCTTTTTAAAATAATTACATACTGTATATACTTTTATTAAATACTTTATTTTGAGTGTAAATTTCTGTCAGATGGAAAACCCAAAACGTTATTGGCATACATTTCATTTTGTTTTTTGTTTGCTGATATTGCGATAACGATATATTTGCAATATATTGAGCAGGCCTACTAATATGAATGTACTTGTTGAACATAATTGTGCTGACATGATTACATATGCACTTGATCACAGGTGTGTATGTTTGAGCTCCTTTCCTAACCCTTTACAAAGATCAAAAATACAGGAAAACCCACCACAGCAGCTGTCGAATAGATTAGCCCTTAGAAATAGTGCCAGTAATTACAGCTGTTTAACATAGAGCACTCATTACATTTAAGAGCTGTAAATGATACCTTAGCCTTTGTCAAACTGCAGTCGCCACAGTGCATGAGGATGTCACTAAGTATTACATCACATATATTATCTTAGTTACAGGTGGGCGATATGCCGCTTCATACCGAATAACGTTTGAATTGTTCTTGTGTGATATTCAATTACCGATTAAACTGTAATACCAGTAATTTATAGTTTTTTTTACATAATCTTTTGCTAATATTGCCCATGCTTGGATTAATGCAAATAAAGTGGCGTTCTCTCTTCTGTCTGGCTGTAGGTGCATTTCTGGTGCCATACCTGTTTTTTATGGTGATAGCAGGCATGCCTCTCTTCTACATGGAGCTGGCACTGGGCCAGTACAACAGAGAGGGCGCAGCAGGGGTCTGGAAAATATGTCCCATCTTTAAAGGTAGGTAATTACACATCATACATAAGCATTATCAGAAGCATGCCCACACAATCTATGGACTTGGAGGAGGAAGGATATCTTCATACCAACGTACAGCAAAGCCTGGCCAAATTGTAGTTTATTTTGTCACAGATCAAATTGATAAAGGTGTATAAAATATATCTTATTGCTGGATAGTTGGACTCCTATGAGATGTATCCTTCTGCCTACTGGCCTGTCGTGTTTGCTAATGTCCTCCCTTTAATATCTACATGTCTTCTCAGTCTGCCCACATGCCTGCTTGTCCATATGCCAGTCTCTTTTGTCTGCTCATCTGTAGAGTTGAGCAGCGACAGGCATTGTTTATCTCTCCAGAACATCAGGCACTCAAATGGAAGGCAAATGAAAATTGGGCTTTTAAGACTGGTCCTGATTGTGCAAATTCTTGTGACAAACGGTGGCAGGTAACACTGACTGACCAGCAGTCTGTACTTTTCAACACATCAATAAGCAAAATGCCAGAACAAACAAATGGAGAAGCAAACACTAGGATCAAGGGGTTTAAAGGATTCAAAATTGTTATTGCTTAATAAGTTTTTGGCAGTGGCTCGCCCCGCAGAGGGTCGCCAGTTCGAGTTCCTGCCTGAGCGCATAATGCCGTTGTGTCCATGGGCAAGACACTTAACCCATATTGCCTATGTATGAATGAGGTTGTGTGATTGGTGGTGTTTGTAGGCCACGCTTCCATCCCCGCCAGCATGTTTGTGGTGTGAATGAATAATGGATTCAAAATGACGCCATTTGAGAAAGCCTTGTGCATTGAAAAGCGCAGTAAAATCACTATTATATCAGAGATATTATGGATATTGCCAGATCAGTTTCAAATTCCAAACTGGATTGAGTTTGGTACTTCTACGATGAATATTAATTAAGTAATTGATAAATTACCTAAAGCTGTGAACACAATAACTCAAGAAGTTTTTGAAAGATCTTTTTCTAATTTTCTGGACAGTTACATAATAGACCATAATAATAATGAATTAATTAACAAATGAATGCCCTGTTAATTAAAGGCTGTTAATCCTGCTGAACATAAACTAAATCGAATTAAATTTGGCGCATTGATCCGGGCTAGTGTATACTTAATGTAGATAGGCACATTACAGAGGTCAAATAAAGAATGCCTTTATAGCGCCCCCATGTTTATGACCCCTATGGGACTCTGGACACTCTTACTTTGACAGAGAGCAATGAAACTTGTTACAATGATTCTCCACAGTGTACCCAACATAAAATATTATTATGGCCCCACCCTACAACAAACAGGAAGTCTGCCATATTGGATTGAATATGGGAGGTCAGGTATATTTGACAGCCTCTAACTTGCACATACTTTGCCCGATTAGGCTCAAACCTGAAACACCGCATTACATCTGACCAATATGATGGCAGTTACCTCTATAGCGCCCCCTATAGACTGAAATTAGAATGTTGTTTTAGGGAAATTTACCAAATTTGGCAAAAACATTCTTCACAAACATCCAGACAAATCAAATAAGTCAAACAGACACTTCCCATGTTTGTCATGGTTTGGGGGCGGGGCCTCTAATTTGCTCATTAACATTAGTGACATAGCATTTGGGGCAGACGTATGGGCTCATTTCCCTGATATACACCTTGCTGTCAGGTACGACAGTGTGGGCCTGGTGGTTGTTCAATAATTGGAGGGTTGGCAGATGGATTCCCACTAGACACTTACCAACCTTACCTATATATGTGTTAGCGTGTGTGGGGTGTTTAGTAGATGTCACAGAGGCTGTTGGCTCAGAATGGCTGCCACATCTCTGTCAGTCTGTCCACCCACCAGTGTGTCATTGTTACCTTTAAGGCTTATCTATAACTCCTTTACATTATTACATTAACTTATGTCCATGTTTGTCCTGACACTGGCTACTATGTTTTTGAATGTCTGATGAAGGTGTGCCTCTTGTGTGTAGACATGTGCTGTCTATCAGAGCCCTATGTTGACGTCCTAATCACATGCTTCTGTGTCTGTCGCTCAGTCGGCGAATTACAGTAATTATTGAGACTTACACGTACACATGCTCATATTGACAGTAATTATTCTGATCAACAAGCCAGTCTTCTCCAAGGATCAATGCATTAAAAGAAAAGGCTTGAGAGGGGGAGATGGCAATAGAAAAAAAAGATACCATGACCGCATGTTGTGCTAATAGAGGAGATCACTGCCGGGACAAATACCACATTCACATTACAAAGAGATCGATAAGGCACTGTTGTGTCATGCCTCTCAACAAAGGTTAACAATTATATTCGGCCTTAGAAGAGTGGTCAGTGTTTGGATGTCTGAAAAGGGTAGATGTATAGATAATTAAGGCATGAAAGGACATTTGAGGATGTGAAGGAGTCCTCTGTGAGATAAAGACTATAAGTTATTGGCTACTAACTTGTTGATCAGAGGAGTCTGAGGTTGGAGCAAGAATTAAACTGTCAGCATTCCCAGGAGTAGCCATTATTCATGAATCAAGTTTCATCTATGTTCTAACATGATTGTTACTTTTGTAGGTGTTGGATTTACAGTGATCCTGATCTCCCTGTATGTTGGCTTCTACTATAATGTCATCATCTCGTGGGCCCTCTTCTACCTTTTCTCTTCATTCACTGGTGACTTGCCCTGGGTTCACTGCAACAACACCTGGAACAGCCCCAACTGCTCTGAGTGGGGCGACAACACTACTGTCAATGTCAGCTTCAAGTCCACCCCTGCTCAGGAATACTTTGAGTACGTTTTTTGGTTGATAATTATCCCTTTTAAGATCAACTTTTCTGAAATGGTTAGTCATGTTAAACCATAGTTTTCTTGAGTTGTAGTTGTTATTTCATTCATTTCATAAAAGAAGCAACTCTGTATGCTGAGGCAATGACATTCTTTGAAAACACTTCTATGAAGGTAGGTTAGAAACCCCAGCTTTGCAGATACTTTCCATTGTTTGCATTGGCTGATGTAAAATGGGTGTGACCATCTCAGCTGAGAAATAAGAACAGAACAAAATGTGAATGTAGAGGTAAACCAAAAGGCTTAACACAGGAGTACTCTACATACGCAAGCATGTGTAGTCAGTGGCAGAGCATCTTTCAAGCTGGCTCCCTCTCAGTACCTGACCAGATGTCTTAGTCTATTGAGTGAGCGGTGGTTCTGTTGTGACATTTGAAGCATTTAATCCATGCATGTTGAAATTACAGTTTGCTATTTCCACAGAGCCACCTGCAGACAATTTCAACTAAACACCATAGACATATTATTATTGACAGAGTCATATTGAATCACAGGGAGCCTAAAAAGAATTCATACAAATGTCATGTGAGTTGATTGGTTCCTGTGTAATATGTAATATTTTACCACATTTTTAATTAGTAAGAAAACAGTAATGATAGTTAGAATTGACAGTATCCTACGTATATTTATTGTGTTACCATCCTTTATTTTGTTGCTACTTTTGCCTCTAGACGAGGGGTGCTCCACATCCAGGACAGTCAAGGGATTGATGACCTGGGGCGTCCACGTTGGCAGTTGACTTCCTGTTTAGCTGTTGTGATTATTCTGCTCTACTTCAGTCTATGGAAAGGAGTAAAGACATCTGGCAAGGTAAAATGAAAAAAAAAAACTGATTTTGTTCAATTTGACTTAAAGCAGTTGCCAGTATTTGTAAAATTGAGAAGTCCTGTTGTGCTTACTCAGTATACATGTGTACTTTGTGTGTGTCCATTCAGGTTGTGTGGATCACAGCCACCATGCCCTATGTGGTCCTGACTGTATTGCTGCTCAGAGGAGTCACTTTGCCTGGAGCTATTGATGGTATTAAGGCCTACCTCTCAGTGGACTTTCTGAGACTCTGTGATGCTAAGGTAAATGTGGAGAAAAAGAAGCGAGGGGAAAGGAAGTCTATTGTGGACTGAATCAAACTGAAGATTTCAGACTTAAGGTTTTAGCCAGTTTTTTTTTTTTTCCCACAATGTAGATAACATGACATCTAACAACCAAAATATTACAAAATAATAGTAAGAGTGCTTCTATTACATAATATCTCAATTGTAATAACAGGTTGTTTTATAAATAATCAGGCAAAAATATCGGTTATGGAAACAAGATTGAGAAAAAAGATGCAGCCGACCAATTGGAGAATTAGATTAGATAGAAGCATGGAGCAGTAATTTGCAAAATTACCCCCGTGTTCACAGGCCTCTTTCATCTGCTGCTGTTGAATGAATTTCCTGCAATTATCCCTAATAATGGCTTTTACCTCTCCTGTGCCTTTTGTTTGCCGCTTCACACAAGTGTGGTTCTCTGTTTCTCCAGGTCTGGATTGAGGCTGCAACCCAGATCTGTTTCTCTCTGGGAGTGGGGTTTGGTGTGCTAATCGCCTTCTCCAGCTACAACAAATTCAGCAACAATTGCTACAGGTAAAGACAGACAAAATAAACATAAGACAGGCCAGGCTACCTTTTAATACTGTATCACACAGGTGTGACCTTTGTGTTATGAACCAGATGTACACCATTTATGCTTATTAATACAAATGGCTGTTGTTTGTACTGCACTAGAGTTTGTGTTCTCATTTTTGGATGTTATGTAGGGCCTACTCACACAAACTTAAAATAACTGTTTTAAAAAATGAAACACTCAGAAGACATAGTGTACTTAAATTGTGCACAGATATCGATATCTCATGATTGCTTTATTATGTGTATAAGAAATGAAAAAAAGCACACAATTTAGTTCAGACTGATAAAATATATATATTTTTTCTAAATGTATTTTTACAGGGACGCCATAATCACCAGTTCGATCAACTCATTAACAAGTTTCTTCTCCGGTTTTGTGGTCTTCTCCTTCCTTGGCTACCTGTCCAAAAAACACAATGTGTCTCTTGACAATGTTGCCATAGATGGTACAGTCTCACTTTCACAATTTAGCATGAATTGTTTTGTTTATTATTATATTTTTTTCATTTATTTAAAACACTTTTTTTCTTCAGGCGCCGGTCTGGTGTTTGTAATTTACCCTGAAGCCATAGCAACATTGCCGGGGTCATCCATCTGGGCAGTTATATTCTTCATTATGTTATTAACGCTTGGCATTGACAGTGCTGTAAGTATGCACCTTTAAAATACTTTTGGATTTGCATTGCTTTGTTTAGACATTCTGTTAATAAGTGATAAATACACTTTTAAAAACAGGCACTTTGTTACTGGAATGTTACAAAATGCAAAGGGAGCGTTCTTAAGAAAACCTCCACTTGTCACCATTTCATCAGTGGTTATAGGTTGCTCACATCTTTCTGTCGCTTCATGCTAATTCCAGATAAATGATCAAAATCAGGTGAAAATACTGTGTTCAAGATCCACAAAAAATATATAACTTCATCACAAGTTTATGTTAATTATTATACTAATAAAGTCACAAAAATACGTCACATTTGCCTGAAGCATTTTCAGAGTTCTGTAAACAATAGTGTCTTTATATATGCATGTTTTAGACATATTTCATATTTTTTATTCATAGATGGGTGGAATGGAGTCTGTAATTACTGGACTTATTGATGAGTTCAAATGCCTACAAAAACACCGGGAACTCTTCACCCTGTTTATTGTAGTGGCCACATTCCTCATATCTCTGTTCTGTGTGACAAATGCAAGTATTCAAAATACCAATAATTTTATCAATTAATCATCAACATTTACAAAATATGATCGTTATTATAATGGGTTTTCTATTGTTTTGTATCTTCTAGGGTGGGATGTATGTGTTTACGCTCCTGGACCATTTCGCAGCAGGCACATCGATTCTGTTTGGAGTGCTTATTGAAGCTATTGGCATTGCCTGGTTCTATGGTAAGAAAGATGGACAGAGGGGGTGATGGGATAGAAGACGGTTCATGATTTCATGGCCAGAAAAGCCAATGCTATATTAGGCTTTGATGAGAAATCTGTGCGTATAGAAATCCTGTGCCTCAAAGCAACATAGTTCTATTAGTCATAAGGATACTAGGTCTATTCCCTCTAATGGTTTTTGCCTCTTTGCTGCTGGTCAGTGTACCATGTGTTGTTGGATATAAGAAAATCTATCAGACTCACAAGGGCGCTGTTGAAATGGCCTGAGGTTTGCTTGTTGTCAATTGTACATCTCTGTTCTCTGTTCAAACTGTTGCGAACTAGCATGTAAAGGAAACAGGCAAGAAACAGGCCATTCGTATTTGTCAAGGCCGGTGTCAGCTGTCTAATAAGTGGACTGTAGATTGTGGGTGGTAAGTGGGTGAGTGTCAATCAAGATGTCCATCTTTACACAGTCTTTATAAGCTGTTATATTGCTTGCTTCGTACTATAAAATGGCATTTATTGCTGAGCTTATTTAGATTGTATTGTATATTGTATTTATTTGAAAATACTACTGTTAAATGTTGAAATATGTAGTTGATTCCCCTTATATTTACAGCAATAGGTGACAAAATAATAGTGCATCTGAATGTTGGTTTTGTGTGTGCTGGAAGGAGCCCATTAAAGGGCGTAATGCTAACCAGAGCTCAGGCTGGGCGGTCAGTATTTCATCCTACTTTTGCAGGTCCTGCCCCTGGCAAGACAAATAAATCAAGCCTAAGGCATTGCTTGGCCTTTCTTCTGTTCTCCTTTACTTCTGACAGGAACACTTAACCTGGAGGAGCTGTGTTCTTTTACTTGGCTGTCAGCTACAGTAAAGTCTGCTGGGTTGAATATGTGGAGTGTCATTCGCGATATACTTTCTACCAAGAAATGCTCTGGGCCAGACAGAAAAGCTTTAGTCAAGACTAGTGTGTAAAAATGAGAAATATGGTGGAGTGTGTTGAGTCAACAGCTCTCTTTATGAATTACACTATTTTTGATTCGTCCCAAATGCTTGGTTTACTTTTACCAACAAGTTAAAACACATATGTTGTGTTCTTTCAGGAGTTGATCGTTTCAGTGATGATATTGAGGAGATGATTGGACAGCGCCCAGGCAGGTACTGGCGGCTGTGCTGGAAATTTGTCAGTCCCTGTTTCCTTCTGGTAAGACCAAACAACATCAGCAGTTTATCTATTGTGTAACCTACAAATAATTCATCTAGTCAAATTTTGTAGTTTATGGTTGTGGTTAGTTTTGCCACATTTAACCCTCCAAACTACGGCTCCTACACTTTTCCGCCCTGGGCTAATTTGGTCGGCTGGTGTCTGGCCATGTCTTCAATGGCCATGGTGCCTCTCTATGCCATCTACAAACTTTGCTCACTGCCTGGAAGGTTTTGTAATGTAAGCTAATCTAATATACTATCTCTTTATATTATATTTGACAGTATAAAATCTATTCTCTATGTATGATAAATGTTTTGTTTGTATTGTAACAGAGACTGGCTTATGCTATCACTCCTGAGACTGAGCATCATTTGGTAGACAATGGGGAAGTTCGACAGTTCACAGTACGTACGATTGTTTATTTGACATGTACACTGTATATATACAGGAATAACATTTAACATAATATAATTGCGTTGTTTTTCAGTTGCATCACTGGTTAGTGATTTGAAGGGTCCACTTGGTGTATTACGTGTGAGGACTAGAGGAAGTGACGTGTGATGTGGATGTGTTTGAAGGTATGCATGCACAGTAAAGCAATTAAAAGCTGAGATCTGAAAGCCATTTCAACAACACACAATGATGGAATAGGAACATTTTAAAGTGCCAATTATGTTCAGTCTTTTGTTACCAATGAGTATGTGACACTTGAAAGTAGCTGCTGCTAGAAAAACATTTGGACTTTTACCAGATTATTTTATTATTTTATTGTTTTGATTTAAAATCTGTTATTTTCTGAGAAAATAACAAAACACAAAAATGGGTGTTTCTTGAAAAACAGAATCACCATTATGTCCTTTTTTGATCTTGTATGTTTTATATATATTAGCACTAGTTTATTTGAGGCAGATATTGTCCCCAGTATGTCAGTGGGGAAAATCTGGGGCAGCCAATTCACGCTAGTGAATAACTGCTCTATTCTATGTGATTATATATACAGTATGTATAGTATACTGTATATAGTATACAGTATATATAGTATACTGTATATATAGTATACTGTATATATAGTACACTGTATATTGTGAACTGCAAAGACTTTACACTGATGAAAACTAATTACCAAATCTGCTTCACAAAATCAAATCAGATTCTGCATCTCTACCACACATTACACAATCTGGAAAGAGACTATATTGTGTTAAGTCTCTTTAATACTGTGTTATCTGATTTCCTGAGGCAGGTGTAGAGGCTGTATGACTGTCCCAGACTGTTCCAGAAAGCATAAAGCTTTCATCTTTCCGTTTACATCATTTTACAGATAAATCTTAAGACTGTTTTAAAGCTTTTATTAAACTGCAGGTTAACACTGTAGTGTGTTGTAAAATAGTCATTTATGTCTAAATATACGTATATATGTATGTAATGTAGAAAGGCTCGTATTGTACTGTACTGTAAGATATAAAAGACATACAGAGTATTATATCTGCAATATGTGTATTATTGCATAGTTTCTGTGAAAGTGATGCATATTAGCCTTACAGCTGTAACATTAAAATGTAAGGTTCCTTCTCATGGACTATTTATGTTTTAAACGATGTCTAATCTGAAACTGTTTGCAGACAGGTTGTTCTATTACTGGTTTACCCTGTGCTTCACACAACTCATAGAAGGGTTCAAACTGTCCACAGTTGTATGCCTGTGCTGCTGTACTGTGCCTTGTGGTAACTCTGACTGTAATACGTTGTTGTTTTGTACTGTCAAATACAGTAATTAAAACACAGTAAAATATTCTCCGTAACATTTTTTATACATGAGTAAATCGAGCAAACTAAGCACAAGCAACTAGTCTAAAGAAGAATATAATCGCTCTGTCCTTTCAAGAAGGTTCAACATGACCCCGAATCACAAATGTATTACAGGAAGCCTTGAGTCAAAGCCAATAATTACTGCAGGTAACATTTACGAGCAACTCCCTCTGAGCAGCTCCAGTCATTGTTCAGGGATGTCTTTAGTTTGTGTTTTACTTTCATTACATAATACACATCATGAACACATTTTTTTCTATGTGAAGGATATAGGCCTGTGTGCTGATGTCCTAATGGAAAAGACAGAAATAAATGCTGTGATTTTTGTGGATAAATGTGTCACTCTCTTCACTTCCTACAATTTCAGCCTTGGCCAAGCACAAATACCCCCCACCATTTGTCTAAGTGAGTCCAGACTGACATGATAAGCTTACAGTGTTTTGAAACTAGCTATGAGCGTTTTTTATTTGTCCTTAATATTGGATTGGTAATCTGTGAACATCTCAGGTTGGAAGTAATACTGTTAGTCTCTATGTGCTCAGATTGACAACATAAAAAGACAATTATAGATGTTTGCGACCAGGTGTTCAATTCATGATGGAACCATGACAAAGCAATTTTGGCCCAGCACAAATAAAGGTGCCATTTTCACATCCAATAAAGCAACGCAATTATGTATAATTCCATGTCTTGACATTGGTGTTGAGATTGGAGATAGAAGTGTGCATTTGAAGAAAGAAAAGGTGTAGCTATATTATACTTCAGTGAACACTTGCAACAAAAACATTTAAACTATTGTTTCTATTAGCCAGGATATTACCCAGAACCACCTTAATTGTAAAGGGTCTGGACTAAAGCTCTAATACTTGTATTACGGAATTGTCTAATTATATTGTCTCACATATGATCAGACATGTGATTGTTAAAACAATATGGACTGTAGTGGGGAAGTCTATTATGGCAATAATATTTGTGTAACAGTGCCCTCTATAGTTCAGTCGTTGTCACCACACCTAATATAGACCTATTTTAGACAATGAACAAATGGCACCATCTTGTGGCCTGAATAACACACACACACACACACACACACACACGTGCGCACACGCACGCACACATACATACACGCACACACACACATATACACGCGCACACACATACACACGCACACACACGCACACACACACACACACACAAGATACAGTTTTTTGCAACAGGTAGGACTACTATGGGCCTACTAGACTGTAGGTGAACAGAATGTTTGCCATACCATGTAAAAGACATCTAAAATACAGTCTACAAAAGCCCAATGACCTCTGACTCTGTGTGTAGGCGAAATAGGCAACTGTTACTAAAAGAAAACAACTCCAGACCAGACAAATATCCTTCCTGAGCCACTGTCTGCATGTTTCTGGTGCTTGTCAGTTTAATATTTAACTGATTTACCTGCATGACCCTTTAAATGGACTGGAGGAACATGAGTTAATGCATTATATTTCAAAGCTAATCTGTAATCTTTAACAAAAATACTAACTGCAACTTTTGAATTTGGCAGCGTAAACATATTATTCATTTGTTTATTTTTGCTTCCTCATTAGAGACAATAGAAAAGACTAGACTAACTGGTCTATGAATGTCTGCCCTCAGAGTGGGTTTCTCCCTGAGGTTTCTCTTTTTACCATGGCTGTGTTTTGAGGTTTTTCCATGCCCCGGTGCAGGGTCCAGGACTCTTATTGTACTAAAAATGACAGTTAATAGGCTACATTTGGCGTTTCTGGTAGCTTTATCACGGGATGTTGATCAACAATTATTGTATTTAACTGTATAGGCCTAACTCAGTGCACAAACTTAATGTAGCCTATAGATTTGTTGCCTCACAATTAGTAACCTACACAACACAAACATGTTTTTTCATCCTACATAGGATGTCTCTGGCAACACGGCTTTCCAGTTGGTCTCTGGATGCCCAATTAGCTTTCTCACAAGGATGCAGATGTTTTAATTGTCCATCCACCCTGCTTTCTGAATATGCCCAAGTTGAGTCTCCATAGACCCAGTCAATGTGTTAGTATTTTGCCTATAGATGTCATAATCAAAAGGCAGACATTGTGCCAACTGCCTGCTGCTCACACCCCTGTACGCTCTTGGTGTAGTGCTTGACTGGGTTACCATAGAGACATCTCAACAGTTTAGCTCCCATGATACCCTGCTCCACAGCCAAGGCAGTCCCGTTTGACTCGTGCCACATGCTCTGCACACATTCTGTAGTGAAAATTACCCAGTGCAGGGAGCCTTTATTTACCTTTCTTGACTGTTTTGTTGAACTTTCACGATTGCCTAGTTTATAAGATGCGATAATGGGCTATGCGCGCCACATGCGGATCCTACAAAGAGTCCAGTAGGAACCACGCGAGACCATCACTTTGAACAATGAGCTCTGAAAAGCCAAACTTTCTGGCGCAGCCTGTGGTTAAGAACGTCTTCATGTACCGAAACGGGGACCCCTTTTACGAGCCTCGACGGATAGTGATCAACCAGAGGAGAGTATGTAACTTTGAGACTTTACTGCGAGAAGTCACTAGTGGAATTCAGCCACCGTTTGGAGCCGTGAGGACCATCTACACACCCAGAGGGGGACACAAGGTTGACTGTCTGGAGAGTATGCAGAGCGGTGAGCAGTACGTTGCTGCGGGCCGGGAACGCTTCAAAAAACTCGAGTAAGACCTAAGTACTGTGCGTTTTGGACTTACAATGTGTTTGAAAGTGTGGCAAACAGAAGTCTGTGTGTATAGGACGTACATTAAATTGGAATTGAGTTCTTAAACGGCAACGTCTCAATAGTTTCAGGAATTAGCCGCTCAAGCTAAAGGTGCCATTCAAATGCGCTGAGAATTGTGCTAATGTGGAACTATTTTTTGGACCTCAGTTGGCAACGCTCTTATCTCTACGGCTCTCCACAGAAGAGTCCCTTTCAGTTTGTGCACTTATAGGGCCCTAAACCAAATTCCTCATTATTGTGAACAGAAAAATAATAAGTCACAGTGCACTTTACAGGTGAGGGAGGTGGGGCAGGTCAGGGGTTTACTAGTGTATAGACTCACTTTTTATTATGGTTTTACTGTCATTTTACTGTACTATTTTTTGTAATATTTATACTGATATATCTGTATTTTTTGCTTTTTTGCTTTGTTGTGAATGTACGTTTGTGTGTCCAGGGACTGCAGATGGAAATTAGTTGTGAGAGCTATAATCTGGTACTAGGCACATTTTCTCTTGCGATTAATGCTGATGTACATGGTCCCTGACAAATAAACTAAATACATGTAAATGTAAATGTGATCGGTGTAGGCACACATTGCATAAAAGTGAAGGTATAATCTTTTTTTTTTTTTTCTCCATAGTTACCTGCAGATTGGCTCCAGAAGGAAGAGGATGTTGCAGGCTATCCCTCTGCCTGTAAGCACCCTATGTCACAACACTATACTGTCTGTATTTATGATATGTGAAAATTTAATAGGCTTTTGTAGGCTATTATTATCGCCTTTTAATCAGCACTGATGTGTATTTTGACAGTTTATATGATTTATTGCAACAGTTTGGCACCCTATAAATACAGTCAGCAGCAATGGAACAATCATACATAATTTAAAAGCATGTCTAAATCAGCTGTGTGTAATCTGGGGTGTGTCCAGTCATGTCCTCAGGTTCCACTCCCACTTATGAACTAATCAGAGACCGTGTTGATGTTGACTTACTAAATAATTAGATTGAAAATGTACTTCTACTGTCTACTGCATTATTATACACATATTTACCAGACCAAATACATATTGTCACTATGGCCATTAATGATCCTCAAATGTTAAACTCATTAGAACTGATAGACCAAACTGATTTGTGCTAACAGCCAGTTCAAGAGCTGCCTCTAAATGCAAGATGTATGAGGTCTTTTTTACATCTCCCTGCGTCTCAGCCACCTTGTATGGGTTTAAGAAAGATCATCTAAGCAAGGTGAAACTTTAAGCACTCCTATAATTTGTTCTTTGCTAGGATCACTTTGTTGTAGTCTCAGTGACAATGCATTATTCATTTATGGATCATAATCATCCAACACGTTTAATGCATCTTTAATCGGCAGCTAGAAGGTCACAGCCCAACCACAAGCAGCTTTTCTTTCCAAGTAAGAAGGAAGTTATCAATTGCATTTATTTCTTGGTATATTCTTGATGTGTTTTATTCATTTTCCTCAAGACTAGCATTCTAATCACACAAATCAATGAATTCAAAAATAGAAAACCAAAATCAAAAATGCTGTCCTCCATGTAGTAATAATGTCAAGGAGAGGCTAAACCACCACAGATAACCTCGAGGGCTGTGCTTGTTCTCTGATTACCTAGTGAGCATAAAAGGAGCCAATTTATTTCCCAAGGACCCTGCTCCTCTGTCACTGGCCCTCTTCTCTCAGCTGATTATATGGATTAAGGACAAGAACCATCAGCATTTGTTTGTCTTTTCTTTCAATGGATTGACTAAACCCCCCTTTTCAGAAAAAAAACATATTTATATTGTTGATAGATTATAAATCCACACATAGTGCAGAAAATATGGTACATATTTCCACATAAGGCGCTCCAGATTATAAGGCGCACTGTTGGTTTTTAAAGGTTTTTAAGTGTGCCTTATAGTGCGAAGAATACAGTAAATAGATGAAAAACGTGCAAGCCTGATTAGTATTTAAAA
>JAVQKC010019188.1:0-42493 GCA_036025475.1 Philypnodon macrostomus
AACCTACGACCCATTTTTTTTCCCCAATGTATTGACAATATTGCGTGAAAAGTGAAATTAGGTATGAATGCGGAGGAATTTCCCCGAGTTTGAAGTAAATTTTTAACGAGCCTTTAAGCTGTCACAGGAATGCTTTGTGGTCTGATGCCCAAAGGGGGAGAAAAATATGTTAATAATGTAGGCTACTGCCATACCAAATATGGCAATACCGTTACGTCTGAGCTCTGGCGCGCATCTGGAAACGCTTAGCTGCTCTGAATAAAGGCGCTGTGGAGCCAGAAATAGACACTGTTAAGCGTATTTCTACCCACACTAGACTATTTTAAACGCGGCCCCAGAAACACAGTAGGCCTCCGTTTGGGGAACTTCTTTCACCAACAGTCTATATGTCTAATATACTATTATTGTTTAGGCTATATGCCATGCGTAAAGTTTAAAAATAATAAAGGCAGCCTATATTATTATCACATTAAACAGAGCAAATACTTTCAGATCGTTTGAGGAGAATGTGAACGGATAGACAGAGGAAAATGTGATATGGAAAAGTGTGCTGAGACTGGATTCAGGGGGAAAAAAATCCATATGAGAGGAGATGGGAAGGAAAAAAAATAGAAAGCTTTAGACAGGGTGGAGCTTAGGTCTTGGATGGAAAATGCGCCGAGAAACATTCCTGGCATAGTTTGGGAACAGTTCAGCAGGCAGCCCAGGGACGACGTCAGCTTCCCACTACGGTATAAAAGCCCGGAGGTGGCCGCACTTCAGCAGACTGCTTGCGCTTTACCGAGAGACTCACTCTAAAAAAGAAGCTTCTATCAGTTGAGACTGCGAAGCAAACACCACGAGTCAAGACAGACGACTGAGCGAGGGAATATAAGGATTCGTTTTGAAGATTGTTTTCAATACTGAACAGGATTCCCCTTTACGCAAGATTTTTATCCAACATGCTGATGCTAACTGTTGCCGTTACCTTCCTCGGGTGCCTCAACCTGGTGAGTTTTTGTTGTTTGTGTTTTTATAGACGGTACAGCTTAGTCAAACTGTGTGAAAGGTGTGTGTGTTAACGCGTGGCTTTGCTGTTTGGTTGTCCAGGTTCTCTCTTCATCTTGTCCCAATGTGTGCGAGTGTCCACTTGGGATGCCCAAGTGCGCACCCGGCGTGAGCGTGGTCCTGGACGGCTGTGGCTGCTGCAAAGTGTGCGCCAGACAGCTGAACGAGGACTGTAGCCTGGTCGAGCCTTGTGACCACACCAAAGGGCTGGAGTGTAACTTTGGAGCCAGCTTTGCTCTTGCTACGACCCGGGGCATCTGTCGAGGTATGTACAAAGACTTTTCAACTCTAAATAACTGTATGCACTACTTTGAATTTAAGTCGTATTCGTATGGGGCCCAGTGTGATTTCAACACTGTGGAATGTAGATAGTAGGAAACTTTAGTCTAAACCTCAAAGCACAGACAGCCCACTGTGGAGGGAAACAGCCTGAAGAATTTCACAGTTTAACTGATCCTTATCTGGCAGCCATGTGATGTCTTAAGCAGAGGTCTTGGAGCAGAGCAGAAAAGAATAACATTCCATTTCTTGTGTTTTTTCTCCTGCTGCAGCCAAGTCAGAGGGCAGACCCTGTGAGTACAACAGCAAGATTTACCAGAACGGCGAGAGCTTCCAGCCCAACTGTAAACACCAGTGCACATGTATCGATGGAGCAGTGGGCTGCATCCCGCTGTGCCCACAGGAGCTCTCGCTGCCAAATTTGGGCTGTGCCAACCCAAGACTGGTCAAGGTGCCAGGCCAGTGCTGTGAAGAGTGGGTGTGTGACGACACCAAGGAGATAGACATCCTAGAGAAGATCTTTGGCAAAGACATGCTGACTGAGGAGCTGGAGAAAGACCTTACCAACAGAAATGAGCTCATTGCAATTGTCAAGGGTGAACTCAAGTCTCTACCAGGTAAAAAAACACCTTCAACTCCTCACTGCAATCTTCTGTGCCAGTAAAACTTTCAAATGGCTAATTACATGTCTTTATCTTTTAGCATTCAGACCAAAAGCTGCAGTACAACTGTTTGACAGCAAGTGCATCGTCCAAACCACGCCCTGGTCCCAGTGCTCCAAGAGTTGTGGAACAGGCATCTCCACCAGAGTCACCAACAACAACAATGAGTGCAAGCTGGTCAAGGAGACACGGATCTGTGAAGTGCGCCCATGCACTCAGTCACCTTATTCCAGCCTCAAGGTAAGCCCAAGAGACCATGCTTTTAAGAGATGAAACCACAGTTTGTAGTCCATGTCTAACATCTTGCTTCTTGTTTTGTCTGTTTGCAGAAAGGCAAAAAGTGCAGCAGAACCAAGAAGTCCAGCCAGCCAGTCAAGTTCACATATGCTGGTTGCTCAAGTCTCAAGAAGTACAGGCCCAAGTACTGTGGTGCCTGTGTGGACGGACGCTGCTGCACCCCCCATGACACCAGAACCATCCGGGTCAAGTTCAGATGTGAAGATGGTGAGACCTTCAACAAGAACATCATGATGATCGAGTCCTGCAAGTGCACTTACAACTGTCCCCATGCCAACGAAGCCTCCTACCCCTTCTACCGCCTTTCCAACGACATCCACAAGTTCAGAGACTGAGAAGCACAACTGGTGGACAAACCCCACTGACCAATCAAAGCAGGGGTGTAAATAGACTTCCAATCGACTACCAACTTCTTGTTGTAACTAGATTCCCAAGGAATTGTGGGCTTACATCATGAGGACTAAATGAAGTGCACTGTTTGCTGTGACTGTGTCAGCATTCTTACTATGAACTGCTTCATATTAATGGAGCATCAAGAGTAGCTTCGTTATGGAGCAAGATGTAACTAATATTTGTACATGTATCTTAGTCGCTGATATCAATTCACTGTGTATATTTTGATTCTTTACTTCAGACATGACCCTGACTGTAGACTTGTGTGTGTATATGTAGATATGCACATGCGCAATTTTAATTAGTAGACCATCCTGTATCTTTATGAACAAGACACCGAAATGTTACCTGTTGACTTGTTTGACAAGTGTGTGGTTTCATTTTCTTCATGACGTGGGCATTACTGTTCATGTTTTGTGGCAGCTATCGAACTCCCTTCAACAAAAAAGACAAAGCGAAACATGTCAAAGGATGAATGAATGTTTTATTATTGTTATTAATATTATTTATCAAAAGTGTAGCTACTTTATTTGAATATTATGTGTCATACTGGAATAAATTGTAAAAATGATTTAATTTTATATGCTACAAATAAAACTGATTTATTTATGAAATATAATAGTGACTGGTTTGTGTTTATCTTACAAGTACAGTGCTCACATGTGCAGAGGTCCTAGTGGGGATAGTCCTCTTGACTCTCACCAAAAATCCAATAATTTTGTAGGCTGAGAACATCTTTTGGGACGGACACTGAGCAGGGCCAGGCTGTTCTTATATAACCAAGTCTATTCTGACTTTGTGCGTTGTGGAATGCCATTCTGAAAAACACTGGCTCGCTTTCATTTGATCTGCCTAAGCCATACACTTGACTGCTTCTGTGAGGAGGGGAAAAAGATTAAGTCCAGTAGCAATGAGTATGGGAGTATGCCAAGAATCTTAAGTGCTGCACTGAATGAGCTAGGATTAGACACCAGGCAAGAAGGACAATGATTATTATTGTATACAATCAGGTTGGTTGAATGCATTCCTGGTTTAGCTTTTTTCACACGTAGCACTAAACTGACCTAGTTCATTAGCATCTGATGTTGTCAAAGTGAATGTGGAGCCCTGGCCTCAGCTGGCTCCTCAAATGTAACTGTGTTTGCTAACCACTTGTAAACAGGCCTGAAGGGAAGGAGGTGGCTTCAGTCTGTGATCCAAGATCTAAGAATTATTATTATGAGGAAGCAACCACGGGGGCACAGGAAACAATTTAATGGGGCTCAAATATGTTAGCATGAGATATTAATGCAGCTGCTTGAACGGCACTTTCTATTTTTGATATTTACCTGGGTTAAAACTAGTCTTGTTCCCCTACCCCCCAGGTGCAAGTGAAGAACATTAGAAAACATATCTACCATCTGTAAGCATCACATTGACCCTTGTGTGTTATTTGTCTTTGGTTGGGATGTGATGAAAGATGCTTGCACCTGGTGAATATACAGTAACAGTGCAGTTTAAACGGGGCTAGATCAAGCAATGCTTAGGGGCAATGAACGACATGGAAGGCAATTTTTTTTTTTTGATCCAGGTAGAGGGAGCGGCTCAGGAATGCAGCAGTGGCTCAGAAAGCAGACATCCTGATGGGCGGCAGATGTTGGAAAGTATTTCGGAGCAACATGTTCACTTTCGGCTATGAAGGTTTTCCAAAAATACACAAACACTCCCAAGTAGTTGAGTATACCCACAGGGCTTTGTGATCAAAAACCTCCTCTATGTGTATCTAACGGTTCTTCTGTACAACATTGATGTATTCCTGGAGCTGCTTTGTGTGCATTTAATAAGAGGCTAACATCTTCTTTGATTGAGCTGCATACCACACAGGATGTACCCACAGAAGTTTTACAGATTCCTTACATAAAAGCATTTCTGAGCTTTGCCTAATCACAAAGATGTTTTGCAGTCTAGATTTTCAGACAAAACACCTCCAATGTGCCCCGTTTTTACTGTGACCCTTCTCAGCTACCTTGAAACATTTGATAGTCTGCTGTCATTTATCTTGTTAACACAATGCAGCTAACTTGGTTATGCAATGGCAACTGTATGTTATGTGAGCAGTCCTTTCAGTCATCCATGGCATTCCTTCAAAAAGAGTAACAGGCTGTATAGTCTTGCTTGTCTAAACTGTCTGCCAGACCCCCTGAGATCACATTTTAGAACTATAAACTGATGTCCGCCCAACACTGGTCCAGCAACCTGTAAAAACTATTGCTCAGACACAGAGACAAACAAGCCTCTAGCACACAGGCGCCGTGCAATTAGATCACTCAGCAGCTATATCATTACATCAGCCCAAAATGTGTTTATATGACAAAGACATTAGCATTAAACCTTCACCGTGGGCTACGTAACACTATGCAAACAGGAGCTAACTGCAACAAAAGTGGTCATTAGTCATTATAATCTGGAAGCTGCACTGCACTGATGTCCCTCAACTATAACTGCAGGTAATGTTATAAGCAACCATGGGGTGAATAGCAAAAGTAAGGTTCGAGAAAAGCACCATCTGCTGGACAAACCCAGCATTGTACGTCTGTGTATGTTTTTCTCAGTGACTTTGGTATAGGCTGTATTTCTCTTCCTCATCATCTTCTCAATTATTCACTAATCATTTTCTCTCTTATGACAACTAGCACCAGATTTGACACATATTATTGGTTGTAGGTTTGATCAAATGTATTATATTGGTTCACTGGTTGAATAACCAAGCCGAAAATATTTAGACATTACTTCACTGTCAGAATGTATAAACAAATAACGGCAGTATGTAAAACATTACTCACTATGAGAAACACATTTTTCACAATTGCAAGAAAAGTGTGTGAAGCACTAGATAGGACTTTGCTGTGGATTCTTTCCAGACTACATTGTAAAGTCATTCATTTTGATGTGAGAATACTATCTTCTAGTGTATGACGACTGTTTTGCACTACAGTGATTACAATAAGAAATCTGAGAAATGAACCAAAGCAACTGAGAGAAAATGTAAAGATCACAATCAAAAGAGTGATGTAAAGGAAATGACTTGCCAAATCAAGGCGTTGGACAATAATGCGTAACTAACGTGAATAAACACATAAACCCCATAGAAACAGTGATGTAACCCCTTTAACACACCCATCAGATCTCTAGGTGAAATTACTTGAGAAAAGCTGATGAACAAGCTGTTGGACTTGACTGACTTTGTGTCCCTGGAGGGCCACTATGGCTACTGCGCTGATTATTGACTCCACACAAACTGAGCATTGATAGAGAGGCGTCTCACTTGAGTTGAGATGGAGCTGGACTCAATGAGCTCCAAAGGGGGGCACAGAGCGTCAGCAGCTGAGCTAATGTTGGCATGGTCTAGTCGAGCTATTGTCCCATATGAGGTCACACACTCTAGAGTATGTATGTAGTTATTACCTAAGAGTTTTAGCTGTCCAATGGGGTCATTTAACATTTAACAGCATTTGACTCCTGAACGCAGCAATTACTTTTACTGCAATTCAATTCTCTCTGTGTTGTTATTGTGTTTTGATGCATGTTATAGGTTAACGTAACTATACACCATCAAACACATTTTAATATGCTTAAAAGCTTTAGTTCCTGATGTGGAAAAAACATACATTGTGTCTAGTTGACCAGTACATCACAAGTAGAGTGAGTACAAGAAAAACAACAGGGTGCCATAGTTAAATTGTGATAGCTAGACAACTGGATGAGAGGATCTCAACCTGGGCCACTATCAAAAGTTAACAATTAATAGCTTATTGAGTATTACTAGTACTTATATATATATAGTAAAATGTACAAATCACACACAATCAAAATACAGCATGTATAGTTTCTTAGATGTTTACCTCAACATTGTGACATAAGTATAAGTTCATATGAGTTGAAAATATCCAATACAACTCCATATTTCCAGCTCTGTGATGTGACACGTATGCTTTGACTCATTCACTCTAGTATGTCTAACAACTTCACCAAAATTCTTGGCTGGAGTAAAGAAAAATCCGTCTTGTGAATCTTTGAGCAGCAGTGGGTCTTTTAATCAGCAATTTGCCGACATTTCTGTGAAACTCGAGTGACATGAATGATGTATTTTCCAACTCTTTTGTCTCCCCCATGCTGGGTAATTGTGGCCTGGTTTCCACTGCAGACAAGGGCTAAGGGCGAGTAAGGCCATTAAATCACCTCCACTGATTTCTTTTACATCAGTGCTTCTCAAACTGTGGAAGTTTTGGAGTTCAAATATTTAATTTTAGTTTAGACATGGTTTACTTCTGTTTTGGACATGACGTCGCTTAGTCCTACTGTATATAGACCTGGTTTGGTTTAGACCCCGGTTTAGACCTATCAACGACCTGGTATAGTCACTGTTTTGTCCTTATTTAGAAGCAATTTTATCAGCATTAACTCATATTTGATCAATTGGTTTAGACCTGGGTTAAAATAACTACTTGGAAAGCCAAAAATGTTCTGGTGGTGAGAAAATGTAATCTACCAATAGACCCTTTCAAAGTTTGTAATCAGAAAGTTCTAAATTCCGGATTGGAAGCAAATTTTTCAATGGAGAAATTAGCATTTGCCGCAAAATATTGCAAATTAAGATGGTTTTGACAAATGACAACCACTCATGTGCTACATGTGAGTAACGTCAGAGCCTGGTTAGGAAACATTAGTGAATGTACCTCACATGTATGTTTATTTAATGTAGTATACAGGTAGCATTTGGCTGGTGGCAAAATTCCTGATTTTACTGGACATGTTCTTACAGAAATTTTGATGACCACAATAGTTGAATTTTTTTGTATGCTCAGAATTATTCTATCCCTCACCAGAAATTCAACTCACTTTTGCCTCCAGTAACCCCCATTCCGGATCTTTGAACATTTCAAATGACAAACATATTAAAGGGTCTATACAAAACTCCATCCTCCACTTATCTGACACTAATAACACAATTAATTTATGTGAATTTAATATAAATACACAACAATGACCAAACAAAACAAGTCTAACAATATAACATGGACGGCATAAACACAATCAATACAGTTTGACGGTGATCCAAAGCAGCAGGCCCACCGACTCTGCATAAGCCTTTTAATTCAGACTGAGATTTAAGACAAACTTGCATTGTAAACACTCAGATGTACTTTATATTATTTTCAGGAAACCAACTCAGAAATAAGAATAATAATCAAAGCAAAAATTAAAAAGGTCTATATAATTTATAAAGGTATATTTAATGTGTATAAAAAGACAAAAGCTAGCTCTCCATAATGGTTATACAGAATACAAATCAAACAAACAAACACAGCCTCCCTGGGTTGGACTGTGACCCAGACACAATGCAGAACCAAGGGGAACAAATGAATCACTTCCTGCCAACAGCTCACTGTGGACCAGTCTGTGGGTGATCAGTGACATTACCGAACTGTTTGTTTATTCTCAGTGAAGCTGGGTGGACAGTCAAAGCCTCCATTCGACCTAAAGGCATTGTTTCAGATGTCAGTGACGTTAGTATACCGCCAGTGTATCACGAAACAACTAAATTGTTCCACTGTATACCAGAAAATACACGGTATTATAGCTAATTGAGCTAGTCATATTATAGCGATCTATGAACTATAAGGCACTGAAATCAAATGTTTGGACCCAAAACTGAACAAACATGATTTCACCCGTGCTTTCCAGATTTAGCACAGCAGTAGAGCTCATAATGCCAGTGCACACACACAGTATAATTATGCCCTGCCCACCAAATTAAGACTAATTGAAAACTGCAAAACAACTAGATCTTTTAAAAGGGCAATTGAGTTAAATTAGACATCATTTCAAACGCTTCTAATTCTCAGTGGAAAACTATTTTTAGGTTAGCAAAAAAATACAGCTTTTGTGTGGTTGATTTCAGTGACTTTATTGAGAAAGACAATTAAGAGATGGGTTACAATGGGTTTTAATGGTGTTAATTAAATTCAGAGAAAACAGATGTGCCAGTAAAATACCCACCCAGCTCATTTAACATCTTTTTTATTTCACAATTTCAATACTGTTATGAAACACTGCTGAGAAAAACTGGTGCATTGTCCTTCCCCCAATTTTCCAGGGATGCACTGAGAAAGTAAATGACGTGAAAGTCAATCGAACAGCAGCAGATTATCCAACATATTGACGAGCACACATCCAACATGACTGAAAGGCCATCTGGTCCGTCATTATAGATGGATACACATTCTGGTGTGAGCTCACTGCCTGTGACTGAAAAAGGGCGGAAACTGCGTCATCCCGGAGCAGACATCAAAGAGAGTCCGTCCGAGGGGGTTAATGTCCAGGCGATGGTTATAAAAACACATCTCTGAACAGGCCCCGGCAACTGGCCGCTTCTGCAGTTATTACTGGCACTATGTTGTCATAATGAACGGACACCAGTGAAGAGCGCAGTGTGTTCAGGCCCTGTGTACGTCAGCATATTCACACATGAAAGGTGTGAGAAAAACTAGCATGTTCACGTCAACCTTTATTAGCTGACGGAAAACAGACACTGATGGTTTTACTAAAGCTTTACAGGGAGATTCTGTGACAAAAGCATTGGGAGGTTGGCTTGTCCTGAGTACAACAGGCCAGACTGGTCAGCTTTAATGTTGAAAAGTGACCACAAAGTTGTTCAGTTTTCCTTTTGTTGAGTCAGTCTTTGTCTTTATTCTTTTACTTTTAGAAATCTGTTTTAGAGTAGCTCATTGCCCAAAAATACAGTACGTCAAGATCTGATGCATGTAATTTCATCTTGCAAGCTTAAAATAAACAAAGATATACACAAAATGATGTTCTGTTAAACGTCATTGCAACTAAAAGCCATTGTTTATCCGTATAAAAACAAAAACAGGATATTATTTTTGCTTGTCAGTTTATTTACATAGCTCTTTATCATCTGCCCCACAGCTGTGAGCGGGTTCAGCCGACTCATGCCCATCATGACAGTGGCAGGTCTGGACAGGCCTGACTCTCCTCCTGAGTCATGCTGACCTCAGCACACTCTGTACCATCAGGAGCAGTGGTTATGTCTTCATTTCTGCACATCTCTCTGATGCTGTCACTGGGGTTATTACAGGAATGACTGTCCTCAATGCCCACACTGTCTTTAGGAGGACTTTTGCAGAATTCAGAGCTCTCATCAGAGGAGCTGCTTTCTTCTTCATCACTGCTGTTTGTAATCTCTCCCTCTTCTCGATCTTTCTCTGTCATTTCCCGTTTGGCCCTCTTCTTCTGAGGTGGGCCTAGTCTAGGGCTGATTTCTGATGACCCAGTGCAGACAGGATATTGTTTTGGCAAAGAAGTTGACTTGTCTTCTTCCTCATGGTTCGTCTTCAGATTTGACACACTACTGGGACCCGATGATTGTTCAGCTGAAACAAAACAATCCTATTTGTATATAAATTGTTTCTCAACTCATGAAAAGCAACCAAACAAATATATAAATGATGAAAGTATGCATATAGTCAAAAATGTTTAGGTTAGAGCTGTAGACGCGTGTTAGCAGAAACAGAAAAGCACAGACACACTGGGAATGATGATGACGTCATTTGGCTCCATGCTTGTTCCCACAATAAGGCCCAATGCCAACAATGAGTTATGCAATGAAGCAGGGTGGACATGTGTGGAAGACAGACAGTGAAATAATGACTATTGAAATGTTAATTGCTTGTTATAAACAATTATTCCTAAAAAACATCTCCCTGCAGACTGGTTATAAAATACATGCAATCATGTGTGTAACCCCATTTCATTTAAAGGCCTTGCTTTATCCAACACATATTTTATGGACTTGTTAAGCACAGGAGTTTTACTAAGCTTTTAATGGCATATATGCGTAAATTATGTCACAGTTTGACTTTATGGCAGCTACAAAGAATGCAAATTCAAAGATAACATGATAAATCCATGTCAATGTAACTATTAGTTAAATTTTTTTTTTTACATGAATAATTATGTAAATTACTTCCAAAACAGTTGATCTTGTTATTATGGCAAACCTTGAGTTAACTTTTCCTCTGAACGCACATCATGCTGTGCTGATAGAGTATGCTCTATCCTTACCCTCACTGGATACACAGTGTTACAGTGTCCAATGGCCTGTTATCACTTCCTGCACAGGCTCCTAAACCTTGGCATGGCATTTATCTGGACGTTTCTATGGTTGACACAGTAATAGAGAAAGACTGTGGCACTGAAGCTTTATCGGTCAAAACACACACTCTTTGACTAAAATTACCCCATTCGTCATTCAGGCTGTCTGGGCCTGACTGTCTAATGATAGAGGGCCCAGTGTGGTCTTGTACAGTCATACTAATGAGAAATACACAGTCCAAACACATCTTGTACTTTCTATGATATGCCACTATTTTATCCAAAAACACACTTGATAATACCACAAGAAGAGACAACGGCAAGGTGATAAAATGTCCCTTGTTCTTTTAACAGCTCATAATGTCAGTGTTTAAGAGAAAGGCATGTCCGATTGTCTTTTGGCCCCGGCTGCTGTTGAGGTTAAGCTGGTGAGTGTGATGCTGAGCAGAACACACTCATTTCCGTTGGGTTCCGTTGGGTTAGTGTTGCCATAGTGAAAAATAAGGGAGCAGGGAGCCTTAAAGTCTCAGCTGGAGAAAACCAGGACATGATACAATGCTGCCGGAATCAGAAGAGAGGATAGTGGTGGCGTTTGTGCGACTTCACGATACATCTCACACCGCTGATGAAAATACTACGATAAAGTAACGCTTTTCAGTGCTAAGACAAAAACAATGGAAAAACAGACTAACAAACATTCATACAATTGCACAGTCCACCGGGTTATTGCACAGTCCACCGGGTTATTGCACAGTCTGGCACAATTTAAGCTATTATTCCTGCATTTGGGTTCAGAGTAAAACACATGCAAAAGATCCACGTTAGAGAAAGTGGGTGATTTCAATCTTAATAATATTATTGGGTTAGTATTGGCTGTTAGCATTGGTAGAAAGCAATAGGTAAAGTTATTTGCTTACCTGGTCCCTTCAGTGGATATTCATTCCAATGTTCTTTTAGTACAACATGCAACACGGGATACTCCAACAGTGTCTTGAATCTTAGGTTGTCCCTTAAACTCTTGCAGAGGTCCAACTCATGGTACCTGTCGAGAGACAAACAATGCAGCATTTGTTTCTGTTCACTTTCTAAATACAAGGTCATTACAAGATTAGTTTATTAATTGTCTTCCACTTATTCCCATCATGGTGTGTTGAGGGGTTTTTTTGGACAATGGTGAGTTGTTACAGGGCTAACACAGAGACATATGCAAACAGACATTCACACTTGAATATTGAATCACCATGGGGGCTTTAGAGTGCCCAGGACATCATAACCAGGTTGAGACTTGGACACACAGAGACTTGGACACACAGAGACTTGGACACACAGGACATAACCATTCACAATTATTTGGAAGCATGCCACAGGGGGTTGTGATTATTGTGTTGTATCTGAAGATATTGAACATGTTTTAATTCGCTGCAGGCAATACCAGAGAGAGGTACTGAAAAACAAGTTTGACCAAGAGAAGATACGAGTCAATGTTTCATGTACTTTACAGAAATGCATTTTCAGTCTTAGTAGGTTAGATTTAATTCTGATCCACACTCCTATTCAGAAGGTGGTGGTAATGCGCACTTAAAAGCTGCCTTGCAAACTGGCAATTATTTTTAACACACTGGGGAACATGCTGGTTCCACCCAGATAATGTGTGTAGATTGGATCAGAGGATTGCACCTACAACCCTTATACTCATACCTTCATATTTAACACTTCATATTTTGAAGATGTGGATGAGAATTACTCAAAGATTGATTCATTTGGCTTTACACAATCACAATAAGATAGAAAGGGACTGAAAAGTGAAAGAGTCAATAACATATCTCACAGACACAAGGAGCTACCCCCTCCCTCGGCTTTGTACAGAATGACATCAGCCTTGTTGTGTCATGCATTAGGGACGGTTGTAAATTACTAAACAGTAATGCGTGGACTCTCCCGGGACATGTGTTACTTCTTCACTCCACCAATCCCAAAAGCTTATGATGTCAACTCCCAAATACCACTTGATAGAAGGCTGGATGTGTACAGAAATTGGCACCATCCCCAACAACTGTCAAAACGACCATAAGAGTGCATTATACAGAGCTGTTTTTTATGGTAAAGGCACACGCAGCACGCCCTATCTGTAGACACCCACTTCTCAAGCCAATCAAAATCAATGTGCTATACTATGGCCTTTAAAGACCTCACTGATGGGGTGGCTTCCAAAATCTGAGGTGGGCTTCAGATCACTTTACATGACCCCACAAATAAACAGTAGAATGGGCTAACACCTCCCAAAGCACAGGATGGAGGGAAACCAAAAAGAAAAACATACAGAGCAAACAAAGTAAAAATAAGCCTTGAGATAAAAAAGGGTCAATGGTCAGTGAAACTAAATACAAGCACAGTGGTTCTCTAACTGTGGTAGGTGTGCCAATTTAGACTTGGTGCACTGTTCACAAAAGCATGAATGACTACACAAGCCAAAAACGATTTGTAAACAGCATTTGAGCAGAGTTGATGGCAGATTGCTGCTCCCTGTGGCGCCAGTGAGATTGTTAAGGTTCAGACCATTTGTTGAAACAAGGTTGAATGCTTGTGCCAAGAACATGCTCACATCTGGTCTCTATATAATGTACTGGTGAATGAACAGTAGGACACTGATGTTCTCTTCAGGGAGGGTCCACTGTTTCCTTTACTGCGGCTCCGTGCCATCAGTGCTGGTGTTAAAGTGAGAGGAGATTGTTCCTGAGATTGAACAGATATTACTGTGTTCAAAGTAAAGTGAAAAAACCCAACTGCCTTCCTACATGTAACATTTTGTACATTACAGTCTACTTCACTACAATATGCAATGGAAAGAAATAAAGACTGTCACAAAACATATGCTTAACTGCCATATCAAACCTCTCTCTTCACTCTTTGTATTAGTTTTAGCATACATACACAAGTATTTGTTGAACAAAGTATCATGTCATGGAACGTCATAGCAACATTTTGGAAAATATGCTGTTTACCATTCACTCAGTAAATGCTCACTTGTTGGGACAATGCTCTGTTACTTTTTGAATCCCTGCATTTTAAATTAGACAGCAAAGGTAAATATATTTTAGTCAGTTAAGGTATGACATCTCCAGGACCACCAGTAATGACAATTGTGGGGATATGCCATATTCAACATTAGCTTTATAAGCTTTATAACCAACCAGACAGATGCCATACTGCACATACAGCCGTCAAATGAAATGTAGACTTTCATATAATATCTAATAAAAAAAAAATAAACAACCTTATTTTTTTCCTTGTATCGAGAAAATCAACTAAAAAAGGTCTGATTTTGAACATTGGCGCTAAATTGTTTCAGTAGTACTATAGGCTCCTGTTAATGGTGAGTTGTTTTGTAATAGCATGTAACAACAGCCCATCTTTGCAGGAGACCAGAGGAAGCATCTGCAGCTCAGAGCAGCTTAAAGTTGAACATAGCTTTGGGCCGATATGTGGGAGCGCAGGAAGAGTGGCTAAAGTGAGGGTTTGCCACTGTCTTATGGGCCCAAAATACGGGTTAGCTTCAAAGCTGTATGCGTGTCCACACCAAGGTTTCCATTTTTGGCAACAAACCTCTCCTTACACGTCAACAGGCGAGGATGATCTGTGGGATATGGTCGGCCGCGGCAAGGAAAAGAAGAGGTTATGGGAAGTCGGTAAGCGTTTGTAAGAAAATAAACAGAAAAACAACTGAGATAACAAGCAGAAGGGTGTGAATGGTATATTTGATGTAGAGTTCTCCCCCCTACCAGTAAGAGCATGACTAGTCACACATTAATGTTTCATAGAACAACTCATTATAATTTCACTGGGATGATATTCCGAGAGACACTCAATAACAAGCAGTTTGTGTGGGGACTAGGAAAATTACCCCCGTCTAGTCTTTCCATGACCTAATGGATTTAAAATTATGGCTTATGAAACAACATCATCTGTTTCTGAGATTGGAGCAACTGACAGTGAACAGTTAGTTAGAGAGACATACACAGACAGATAACCATTCACTAGCAAAAGATTGACCAATTCTCCTAAAACATGGATGTCTTTGGATAATGTGTGAACGTGAAGGACATGCTGACTGCAGAGGAGATCGACCAGCCTGAGAATTGAACCAACAACTCTTTGAAAGGCTTGTGTGATAACCACTCTGCCACTGTGCAAATCTTGTATCTTGACCATGTTAAAAAAATCTCTCCAACAATTACACTTGCTGACAATAAATCAAAGATAATTTAACCAAAGATTAGGTAAATCGTAGAAAGACAGTTTTTACAATGCCTGAATTAGACATTACCACAGACTTGACAGGACAAATCCTCTGCTCCCAAATCTGATTCATGACCAACATGGTATCGGGCAAATAACTATTATGAAGCACAAACAAAACTATTCATACAAAACTGTGGATCGGTGCCGCAGGGGTCATCGTGACTCACACTTTCTAAGTCATTTTTAACTGTCAGCTTGATAACCAATGTAACAAAGAAACACACACATAGCTAACTCTGACTAACTGTGAAGAAAATTGGTTTTGTTGTTGATATGCAGAAACCTCTTTAGTAATTCTTCTGTAAAGCACCTGAGTTTCATGACACTATAATGATTAAGTGCATCATACACACATACCAAGCAGAAATGGAGGTCAGCCAGAGTTTGTGAAATAAGGCAGAGCAAATGGATGTTAACACTTCCTGCTATAAGAGATGTAAAGAGCGGTTAAATCTATATCAATGTTGAAAGAGGGAGAACAAATGTGCAGCTTCATTGGCATTCTACGAACAGTTACAGTTCATTTGCTATTGTATTGATTGAGCTTACTGGACACCCAGGAAGTGGAATCATTACTTATTATATTAGATTTGTGTTACAACATGTAACTTGATAGATTGCATTAGAAATACATACATCAGAGGCACAGTTTATGTTATTTTGGAGATAAAGTTTAAAAGGCCAAAATGGTTTGGACATGTATGTATAGTGACAACAGATGGTGTGACAGAAGAAGCTTGGATTATTTTTTTTATTTCGCTGCACAATGTCAATTAATTTATTGTCTATATGTACTACACATTCTGGTGTGGTAACCTCTAAAACACACACTTGGCATACAGTGTATCATTTGAAAAGATGTCACTGATGCATTCACACTCACCTCACAGAGTTGGCCTTTCTGCCCTCTGCCTTCATGAAGACTTTCACATGATCCAGTGGCTCACGGACATACATCTTCAGCCTGAAAGAGTAATATTTCAACGTAAATTCAATTATTAACAACTTACACCAGAATAACACGCATTGAAGATAACATAGAGTGCAGTAAAGGTCTAAATCAGGAGTGTCCAAACTGAGGGCCACACTGTCAAAAGAAAATCCCAAGGAGGGCCACTCCCTGAGGTGAACGATTTCACTTGACCAAAAATCTGTTTTATGGTCACATGTTATCACTTATTACTGTGTCCCCTCTATATTATAACCACACAGAAAAATGTACAGACTGTATATCTTGTTACACATTGAATACTTTTTTGTTTGATCATGTAGAGTCATGCGCAGTAAAAAAAAGACAATTTAGGCCAATTGACAGGTAAGCACGAGGGCCACAAAAAATTCTCTGTGGGTCACATTTGGCCCCCGGGCCTTAGATTGGTACACTATTCATTTACATTTAATATCAACTAGGTCAAGCACACAATCAGAAAAATACAGTAGCCACATCCGCCTGCCAAATCCTTTTACAGTAGCCTACACTGTCCAGCACACGATATTAGTCAGCGGAGACAGGCCATCGATTAGAAATACCATGCAGCTCTTGAAGTGAACGAAGAGAATTCTTGTTCAGCAGTTTGGTAGTTTATGTTTGAGGGAAACCTAAGCTAAATCAAATATGAGTAGAAGGGGCCGAGATAATGTGGGGGAGTTAAAATTGTGTGGACATGGAAATAGCAACAGAACATAGATGTAGTTCAGAATTGCTTTAGCTGCTTAATGATTTTCCTATATTTCTAACCATTCTCTCAAAACCCTACACATTGTTGTATATTGAAATCATAAAGAAATACTCAGAAGGGTGAATACTGAATATGTGCTCAACTACATCCAATACTGTATCACTTAAATACTGCACTGTAAAATACATATGACAAGAAGATGTATTAAACCCTTCCATGTAACACTTAATTTAACTAATACTAGGCTCAGCTTTTATAAATGAGTTACTTGCCGAGTCAATCTACAGCACGTCATAACTTTAAGCCTGAATGATTACTCCTGTCTACTTCTCCGAACTGGGAGCACTTTGTCAATCTGCTGTACATTAGCCATCCATAAGCACATCATAATCAGAAATACAAAACTGACTCTTTAAACGATTCATACGTTTAAATTATTTGCAGCCTGTAACGAATACAGCACCATTTCTTAAACACACTGCTGCCTGTGTTGTAGTTGCATGTATGTGATGTGTTTTTTACATTGATCTTACCTAGAACACACAAAGAGCCTTGTTGAATTTTGCATTCACATAAGTATGCTGAGGAACTGGCCTTCCCAGGAGCTGAAAAGGCTTTGCTATTACTTTCCATCATTTGCATTGACTGTAGTAGTAAAGTGGGCCCCAATCTGAGTTTTTAGTAGCAAAGAGAATACCGGATTCCGGTTTTGAACCCATGATGTATGGGCCGCATGCTTCACCCTAGTGAGTAGCATCTTTATCACTTTTAATACATACAGTCCCATTATTTTGTTTTATTTTATTTCCTCCACAACAGAAAATAGTAAATGCGGGACTGTGCCAGCCAGACTCTCCACTTACTGTATTAAGACTGCATTAAGAAGATGCTTTGGACCACTAGAAAAAGACCTGTTTTTGAGCTGGCTTATGAAATAGATTTGTATCTGTTGGTCCTGATTGTCAAAACCTTGCATTAACGAAGTTTAAAAAAACAAACAAACAAAAGAAAAACCAAAATCATTAAACCAACTTTGGAAACTAAAAGAATCATGTGAAATTGAAAGCGTGAGTCTGTATCTGTTTCATCACTTAAGAAGACTTATTGCCATCATCTTCATCACTTGCACTTGTCGTTAGAAACTAACCACAGCATTGTAGCCGTTGCCAAAAGGGACTGCACAGTTGAACTTTTGAAGAGAAAACAAATGGCAGGGTTGCAGATTCTTTTTCCTCAAAACTTAAAGGTCGTCCAAGCAATATATCAACATGTTCTTTTGGGGATTTATTATCACACCATTAACATTGTTTTTGTTATTTTTCTGCTAAGTGACTAAAAATGGTCTGACTTTTTAGAGTAATTCAGTGGAGTTTCGCTTTGCTGGCTACATCTTACAAGACTAGATACACCACAAGAAGGATAAGATTACCCTTATTACAATAAAATGTGGTTTATGTTTAAGTTCAAAGCACTCCTTTTGAGAACTACAGTATCTGTATAAAAAAACATACCTTTGATGTTTAACAGGGTCCGACTCTGTAGGATGAATGTAAGAAGTCAAAATCTGATTGAGGGTGAGCTGATCAGACACACTGAAATGACAAGTTAAACCAGAGGAAAAAACATTAAAACTCCTTAGAAATCTACTCTAACTGGCCACTTATTTTTTTTTGCCCATAGGCCTGCATCTGACTGACCCTTTTTTGGTAAACATGATTAATAGATACTAGATTACTAGATATGGTTGTATATTGACCTGTGAGTGTACATAACAAAATCATTTTTCACATACAACTCATATTTCAACTGCTAACAATGTCCAAGACAGAGAGCTCAAACGAGAGCGCTTGTTAACTAAGACTCATTAAAATCTATGATATAACATGTTCTTTCTTCTTAACAAAATAATGACTTGTATTGTAGTAAACATCTCTGAGTAACTCACCTCCTCTGAATGAACTCTGCTCTGCTCTGGGGGAAGATGAGCTTCAAGTGCCACATGAACCGTTTCTCTCTAAACAAAACAAAGAGAAAACTGTTTTATTTTATTTTTTACACTAATGTATTATCTGATACATGTTTATCATTATAAACATGAGGTCATTGGGGCTTTAGTGCCTAGTAAAACACAAATGCCTTTGTTTGAAACCAAAGCATAACATGGGCTTAGGCCTAATCTGTGCAAGACAATACACTTGGCCTGATGCTTCCAAGACCTTGTTCATCTGCGCAACTCATGTGTACAAGCAGCATGTAGATGGAAAAATTCAAGTAACCATGGAAACAAGAGCGTAACATACAATATCCAGCAGTCAATAGTGGGACAGCAGCTGGTAGATATCACATAATAATCTCTTACACTGGGATAATGTTTTGGCCAGTGACTATTAAATGTGGTCAAGGCTTTTCTGGGTTGCTGGGCGTGCTCTTCAATCATTCAGCATCCCCAAAAACAGCCCCTGTGTTTGTACCCAAGGTTGTCATCATAACTCAAAACAGCCAACAGAATTTGACTTCAACTTCAAATGCTGAGATATGAAAAACTCTTTTCACTTGTAATTAACCCCAATGTTACTTATGGTTTAAAATGTACACGAGAATAAAAGCATTTTTTACATTGAAATTGACCACCATTTCAGCTCTCCATAACCTAGGCAATGACCTACATCCAATTTTTGGTTACATGTTGATCTAACTACAAAGTATGTAGTAGTAGCTGTATTGACCAAGACCGCAGTCATTTGCCATTTTGGGTGGAGCGAACATCTTCAGTTGAGCAAAAAAGCCTTGGATAGATCAGAAGATGAGTTTATCTAACTGAAAGGCAGATTTATAAGACCTTGTTATTAGGCTCTGGGCACAGAAAGGAGGACTTAGGAGGCCAAGCCGGAGGTTTGCTTTGATTAGTGTAGGAATTTAGTATCTACCAATGATAAGGGTTTGGAGTAGCTATTGCTATTAAGGAAAGTTCACCTTTGAAATACTTCCTATATAGGGAGCAAATACGTGACATTGAAGGTGGCACAATAAATAAGATTTTTGCCAGGGGGTCGCCAACTAGTAGCTTGTGAGCACAACCACTTTCCAAGTAGCTCTTCAAAGAATTTATTAATTATTACATAAGCATGATTAGTCAAATTAGATTGTTTTCTTTATGTAAAATTTAACTGTGGTTAAAATCTATAGTTAAATGTTGAGGGAAAAAAACATTTGTTTTCTTTATGTTAAACTATGCATCAGATGAATGTTACAAAAAATCAGACGCTCTGCTTTTTTAATTTAGTAAAAGCAGATCTCAGCGGCGAAAAACTGGTTGGATACCCCTGGTTTAGTATAACCATTTTTTTATTATAATTTTTTTATGACATGAGATATGAGACAAGGGCTTAGCTCTCTGGGCCTAGATCAGATGGAGTATCTGTGGGTCTATTAATGTGCTTGTTTTTATATGTTGACAAAATTGGGTGATTAGGCAGCCTAGGATATAAATATAGTAGCACTCGTCATCAAAGTGATGACGTTTTCCCAAGTCTGAATTTCAAAACAAGCCATTATGGAAGGAAGATGTGAACAGCACAGATCTAGTGTGCACAACAACCTGTAAAAAGGTGATTATGAGTTTCCACTTCGTAGTATTCAGAGGCTGCTGAGGAAAGCTGTAGGGATGGGGCCATATCTGGACATGGGAGGGGATTCCCTATGCAAATATGGGGCGTACCTAACACCTCTAACCTCTTAGTCACAGGAATTTATGAGTTTGCTTACTTTTCACTGAATTTCTCCATAGATTCTCCTGTGGCGTGTCAACACGCATGCACAAGCAGGGCAATGAGGGTGGAGCACCAGGTGGGATGCCATTATTCTGTCATTACAGCAAATGGAAACTATGTATTTCAATGGAAAAGAGGCTTGCCCAAAGATGCAGGCAGACATACAGACAAGGCCACAGAGCATACCTGGGGATAAATGCAATTATTCAGTGTGAAAAAGAGGACAGCTCAGCAAAACTGAAGCCACTAAAGACACTTAATATTTCAAATAAGAGTCAAACTTCCATAAATTCACACTTCTTATGTATCATAAAAGTAAACAGAAATCACAGAAGAAATAACCACTGAATTGGTGAGTTGGTATTTTGTCAATTTTCTAAATGCTGGGTTTGGGATTGGCACATATTGTGTCTGCAGTTGTTAGGTTATCTTCAGGTAGATAAATTGTTCAATAGCATAACTGTACACTTAAATACCTTTCACACACTCAACCAACCCAACTTTAAGTTTTATTAAGTGCTATACTACTTTAATTGTGGGAAAATACTTTATATGGCTGGACATTTCTTTCCAAATGAATTCACACACAACAACATTTTGTCCAGATGTGTTCTTGTCCAGAGTTTATAAGCTTATATAACGCATATAAGAACAGTAAATTTTACACACTACAAAAAACAGACATCTTTTCAACAGGGGAACAGAAGCTAGTTTGAATCAATGTGACAAAAAACTGCGTGGCTAAACTGAAGACTGGTCACTATTCAAGAGCATGCAATTTGATAAAATGATTGGAGTTGTTTTTGCCATCGTCACTAGAGAGTGGTGGTCTGGAAGTAATGGTAGAAAACCATCTGGCTTGATTAATAGTTGGATATGTATGAAGTAAGATGGTGTTTGGGGCCATATGCACTGTGTATCACATCTACAAAGGCGCGTGGTGAGATGTTGGTGGCAGCTGGTGCCAATGGGAGGAGATGACAGGAGCCCACAGCATGTACCCACAGCTCTAAACTCAATCCAAAGCCTCAATGGACAAAAATAATATGGAGGCATTGATTACAGGCAACTGCATCTTAGAAGGTTAGAGAAGAGCATGAGTATATGAAATGACAACATGAGTCAGTCAGAGAAGGTTTGCAGGGATGACCAAGTAACTCATTCTACAACTTTATAAACCTTCAAAATAATTTGCCAAGACTTTGATTTAGCTGTGGTCAAGTCACCCTCTTGAATTGGATTTGATAATTTTCCATGAACCTCCAACTACCTGTATGGCCACTCACCTGCCAACCATCTAACATCTACAGTATCTTCTTAATATATTTTTGTTTATAAATGTTTTTGTTAGTTACAAGTTTTCCACTGTGGGAATTTTAACAAAGACACCACATCAACTTTTACAGAATACACAGAAGCTCAATTAGCCAAAGGAGTCTTGACAAAGGCAACTAATCTCATATTGGTTAGATCACTGTTGAAAACTTATTTCTGATCCAGTGCATCATGTAGCTCCATAGTTATGCATGAGATGACACATTTGCAAAGCTGATGAAAGCACTGCTTGCCATTCTGATGTAGTCTGCAGTCGACTCTGTGGTTCATCAAAGCTCTGACAGCCACAAGTGAAGCTGCTGGAGCTGCTAAAGCGCCTCATGATTGTTTCATTTGAACTTCATTTCTGGAAAGCAGGAGTGTCTGTGAGCGGGTGGTGATGAATGGCAAACCTCAATCGAATCAGACTTAGCTGCTTTGACGCATTTATGCATTCATTAATCACAGCTTTGTCTTTTGAAACTGAACAGGTTTCTGCAAACGTGTGAGGATTGTTAGATTGCTTCAGTGAAAACATTCTATAGTATCTGTTTTAAAAGATCATTGGCAAAGTACTAAGCAAAATCTAACCCGACCAAAACTCTGGCAGTGGCTGAGGAGGTGGAACGGGTTGGTGGTTCATTCACCGTCCAGTTCATACTGCCGTTGTATTGTAGAGCAAGACACTTTATTCACGAGTATGACTGTTGTGGTTTGATTGGTGGTGGTCAGTGAGGCCATAGGTGCAGTATGGCTGCCATGTGTAGGTCAGTCTGCCCCAGAGCAGCTGTGGATATTGAGGTAACCTACCACCAATGTGGAGTAATTGACTGACTGTGGAGTAAATGAATAATGCACTCAACGGTAATGTGCTCTGAATGCATAGATGCTTTATACATTTGCATTATGATTAGCTCACATGAATATACGAACATCAACTAGTTTTACAGATACATGCTGAGATGTTGTCCAAAAAAATGCATCTGTTCTGTATTGTCCAGTTCACTATAGCGGTCTATGAGGAGTGGCTATGCCAGACTGGAGCTGTAGAAAACATAATTCCTCTCTAACATGACTTATCCATGTGCCCTGCCAAATGCCAGCCATTATAATCCTACCTTCCAAAAGCTAGAAATACTCTCTCTGTATTTGTTCTTGTTTGTTTACCATTCATGCCTTGATTTCAAAATAGTGTGAAAATATGTTTTAAAATAAATAAATGTACAGCCATTATTTTGCTACCAACATTCAATCAAACAGACACAAACTTTATGACTCAAATTGCACATATATCACGCTGTCGTTCACACACACTCTGCTGCCAGGCCTGAAAGCCTTCTTCTCAACCTCCTGCCAGTAATGATCCTTCTCTGGCAATGAGCGAATATGAATATGTCGCTAACCAGCTGCAGTCCCACAGCCCACACATCTGCTTCTTATATTATGTACTTGGTGCATTCTGAAGCACATTCCCTTTCAATCCAGTATAATTTATTCTTGTACACCTTTCATCCCATCAACTCTATTTGTGTCAATTTGCAGGTCTGTGAATGGAATATGGTACAGTTATTTTCAGTGAGACAGATCTAGCACATGGTCCACAATCCAAGCAATAAGTCATTTTCTGTGTAACATTACAAGTGTTACTAGGAGATGAGTGTCTATGTACAGACAAGGGCAGACAATAATAAAAAAAATTGGTGTTTTGGGGAAAGTTACACAAAACCATCTGCTTGACAATCCGGACTGGCAACATGCGTGTTCTTGGACACACACACATGTCATTTAAAATCCCATTGTATTCGCACACTGTGAGAATAAAAGGACAGGGTGCAGTCTCACATGAGAAAATAATAGTTGAAGAGTTGTTAAGCAGAGAAATGTGCCACAGATGAGAGGATAATTAACACAGCCACAAAATGGTCCTATTTAGAAGGGTTTTATAATGTAATTTCTTGAAACTGATTTAGCAATTATACGTTTATTTGAGCGTAATACAGTGGACATTGTGGTGGATAAGTGCAAAGGGTAATTTGTAATTTTCTTAATTGGACTGATGTATGATGTTTGTATTTGTTTGATCATCTATTAATAATAAACCAATTATGTTATATTACAGGTAAGCGATTTTGACAACAAACAATCAGTTTACAGTGAAATCTATCTCAAAACAAGTCTGTGTATGTTAAAAGGTAACACTTAAAGCCTTTGTAGTTTATGTAATTTAATCCATTTGAAATTAATTAGAAAATAATCATGACAAGACAAAATTTCTGTCTTTACATGTATGTGAACACACATGTGTTTTTTGGGTCTTCCAAGAACTAACTCAGGCTGCTGTGTGAGCTACTGGGGACATGAAGTAAAACTGACTTAACAAGAGTGCCATCCTGTGGCAATGTTAAACATCACTAATAACAACCTACGTATGTAAGACCTGGCAGTAAATTTAATTTATTTAAGGGTGATACAGCCTGATTAAGTCTATTAAGAATTCATCATAAAATATTTGTGCACTTTGCGAATGTGAAATTTCATTCATGTTTTCTTACTTTGAAATGTAGAAGGTTGAATTTTCTTTGCTTTTAGTGAAGGTACAGGGCAGAAACTTCAGGGTAATGTTCATTTGTCTGGCAACAGAAGTAAGTCGTCGTGCCTAAACCGAACACACAAGAAGAGATTTACAGTTAATATTTTACCAATTTTCTGAACAAAGTGGCATACAAAGATTGTTTGTTTAAGATGTAAATTATGTAATAGTTTCTTCAGGTTCCACCAACGTCCAGAGATTTTTTCATAACCAGAAAATGGTTTGAGGTTAGTCCATGAACCCACAGCTCTCTACACAATAAACTGTGTACTGTATCTTGTATATTATTCAATTTGAGATAAGCCAAAGTTTGAAACCTCAGACTGACAGTAATGTAGAACAGGACGCGTTTATATTCACGTCTAAAAAGACATTATTGCACATGCAATCAAATGGAAGAAAGTCAAACCACAGCTCTTGCTCTGGCAAAGACTTTAAATCAAGACTGGACATAATTGTAGATGACCTTTGATGCAGACCAGGCCTTCCATATTAGTTGTGCCCCTGTATCTGTATCTGTAACCGTCTCTACATAGCAGACTTGTGCAGTATGCACTAAGAGAACAAAACCTTAATACAATATTTTATGAAAGGGAAAAAGAAGAAGGAATAAAATGCTAAGAAGGCGCAACAAGATTCAGATTTGTAAAAAGACTAATATAATCATGTCACTGAGAATACAGCCACATTACAATACTTTGCTACAAGGTACTTGCAATCAAAAGGGTAAGCGACTTCATGTCAATGGCAGACTTACTTTCTTAGTGACAAGAGGAATCCGGACAAGAGTGTCTCTAGTGGCACCATCAGAAAACCGTCCAGTGTCTTCTAGAAATCTATAATCTACAACAGAGAAACAGACAAATCAACAAATAAAGAAAGACTGTGATGAAGTTAAGTAACATGTTTAGAACAGGGGCAGGGTGCTCACCGCTGAGGAGTGTCATTTCATCAAAATGAGAGAGTGCAACAAAGGCTGATTTGTCTCTGACTCCACTGCAGCCAGTGTCATCCTTATGTTTCTTCACACACTGTAAACTACAAAAACATATATAGTCTATACTCTATACGAGTCTCCATCGTTTCAAATCACACACACTAATAAAATAATTAACACAGTTCAGTAAACCTGAAGCCATCTGGTCACTGTGGGGGGTGCACCATCTCGGGCACAAAGTAGCAAGTCCAGCAACACACAGCATAATGGGAATGATGGAAAAAATAACACACCTGCATGAATGTGTGAGGCAGCGAGGACACGTGTACTTGGCCTCCTCTGATCCACACAAAGCACAGCTAGATGAGAGAAACGATATTAGTTTGGTGTATAAATGTTCCCAGGTGTCCCAAAAGAGAGCCATAACTCAACCACTCAGAGGTCCTAGGACTAAACAAGGAACACACAAGAGATGGATATCAAACAGGACAATGGGATCTACACTAGGACTAAACCAGGGTAAAATGGTCCAAACCAGGAATAAAATGGTCCAAACCGGGCTAAAATGGTCCAAACCAGGTTCTAAAATGGTCCAAACCGGGCTAAAATGTCTAAACCAGGTTCTAAAATGGTCCAAACCGGGGCTAAAATGGTCCAAACCAGGGCTAAAATAGTCCTAAATAGCGCAAAAAAGATACAAACTAGACTTAACGGATAAAAATATCGCGTCTTCGTCTACTTCCTTGGTAACTGCTATGGCAAATGGAAATCTTACTTAGAAAGAGCAATCTTCCTCTTTGTTCCTTTTCTCTCTTCTTCTTGGCTACCATTTTCCACTTGACTCTCCAAACACGACATTTTAACTGTTATTGGTAAAATGACAGCACTCATAACTTCACACATGTACGCCAGGCTCACGTTGAAAAAGTCGGCATCAAAACAAACCTTTTTCCGGTGGCTTGAAGCAGCACGTGGAGGTAAGTTCCGGTTTAATATTTGGTCACTACCGCCCCCTATTGATGGTATGTGTTGCTAACGCACGTTCATTTACCGAGAACTACAAACTGAGGTTAATCAGCAATACATTTTATGTCACGTCATAATGCCGTGTGAAAAACTGAGTTCAAATAACATCGTTTTTTAAATAAATGATTGCACATATTTAGACAAATTCATGTTATTCTTTTAACATATATGTAAATAGCCTAAATAACTCACTAGGCCTAATATTGTAAAAGCCTGATATGTTGTGTCTGATGGCCATCAAAAAAGTAAACACACCATGAATAAATGCAACTTTTATTTTTCTCAACATGTTTATTTACAATTTCACCACCTTATCCTCCACACATATTATAATTACACTTTGTTCAAAATAATATAATTTAATAATAGGACTATTGGGTGGAATCTGGCCAAATGTAGCTGCCAGTTTACCATCACAGAAGGAACTAAAAGACAGATATGGACACAAACAGGCACACCATTGAACCATAAATAAGTGTTTGGACAAAGCTGTTGTAGATCAAATACTTATCTGACAAAATGAGTGGACAAATGACAAAACTGGATATAAATAATCTACAGTAAGCTATATATACAAAGGAAATGTAAAAATCGTGGATGACTCATTGCCTTTTGCAGCACCAATGGTAGGATTGCCCTGAAGAAACTACCACATTTACAAAAAAGATGAAATGTCTCAAAATGGTTCATAAATTAGAAATGATCAAAATAAGTACTCATACAACATAACAACACTCACTGTAACAGGTACAAATAACACTTTAGTATCTACACTAGAGTCAATGGAGCAGATAGAGGTAGAGCACCATATGTCAAGACCAACATGTCTGTAACCGTTTAAGTGTAAAACAGGAACTGATGGTCTAAGTTAGCAATGCTAGGTCACTGATACTTCTGATAACTTCTGTTGAATATGTGCATATATAAGTGTAGAAGTATTTAGGTGATGAGAATAATTTACTTCACCTTGACGAGAAACTGAATTACTTAAATCAGTCACACATTATACACATGCTATTGCACAACTTTATTTAGACAGTGCTCTTATTTTGAGAATTGCCACGCTCCTTCAGGTGATGTGCCCATGCCCATTTTGTGGACAGGGAGGAGTAAGAGTGAGAATTATAGGCTGTGGTGTTTAAGCCCAATCTTCTGATTGGATACTTATGGGTCCGTAACACTTTCACCTCTCCCACTGTTTACAAGCGTTTCACTTACTTTCAACCAACCCTACATGATTTTCAGATGGATAATGGTATACACTTTGGTATAGTCCTTTGGTCTGGTGGTCAGGACCCTGAGGGTTCGATTGAGATGAAGTTCCTACATGAAGGTTTCCCTTCAGTTGGTGACTCTCTCTCAGGTGGGTTTTCAGATGTGTCTTTACTATAGACTAGTAAAGGAACCCCTATATTGTTCACAGGAAGCAAACAGGACCATTTTCAAATTCTTGCTGACTGTTGGGATCTGAGGTGTGAAAATCCAGGATATCTACTATTGGGAGCTGACGACTGTCCTGAGAATGAAAGTGGAAATGAAACTGGTGCCAGCTTCCATCTTGGATCTGTGAGGGACAAAGAGAACATCAGTGGTTTATAATGATGGTTCATGTTTCCTTCTAGTGGGTCCTCTTATACCTTTCGCTCATCTTCTAGGACCCTTGGTTCAAGTAGTGTGTCTTTCTCAAACAGCTGCTTGTTCCAGCCTTGAAATCTAACTCTAGTGATGTCTTTGGATCCAGGGCCATTGGAATCCAGGCCAAATGTTGTGCCATGAGAAGGATCATTGAGGCAGCGGAGCGTGATGCTGTGGCTGGCTTCAGTGCTCAGTAGATGGAGAAATTTCATTTGGACATCACCAACACCAAAAAACATCTGTTGGGATAAAAATAACTGTAATACCATAATCCATTTTTTGAAGCAGTAGTATATCCCTCAATGTCAGAAAATGAACCATAAATATAGTTTATAGCAGAAAATAATAAAACCTTGTTAGAGTCCAGAGGATGTAAACAGGTCTGACCACCAGCAGTAAAGTTGCAGAAGACTTTGAAAGCATCTGTGGTACAGCCCAGGTTTGGATCGATCCAAAACCAGCCTGAAAACAACAAATAAGCAGTATATGTTAAGAAATAGAGCCTGAACACGTATAAAAATAACAAATACAGTTCAGTCCAATTCTCACCATCTTTTAGTTTGTGTTGACAGTCCAGCAGGTCTTTGCAAAGGCGAGCTGGGTTCTCTCTTGTTCCTAGTGGTTTTTTGATGCTCTCAATAACACTGGTGAGATACTGCAGGGTCTTCAAGATCTCTGTGTTTTGGTCTGCCAGGCTCATCTCAGTGTTTTGGAAATTCTGGGTAAGATTTGTCAAGAACATCAGAAAGCCAGCACTAACATTTCATCTGCAACATGGACCTGGCTCTGTCTAAACTGACAAAGTGACTTACCTCTGTTCGGTACATAGTGTCAAATAGGCCGTAGACTGAGTCATCATATATCTGCCTCTGTGGTTAAGAAACACATTTAAACATACTTTGTTTGGCTTACTAGATACATAAATATTTTAATCTGTACAGTTTTCCAGTGCTTATATAAAAGGGAACAGCTAAAGTTTTGAGAGTAAATTTTATGACAGAACATAAAACTAAGCAGCATCTATAAATTGTGAAATTTACACATTCCTCTCAATGTAAACAGTTATTCAATTAGTATCTGTTATCTGTTATAAGGTTACACAACCAAATTGTAGCTTGAAGCTTCGACTGAAAAGAATATGAGAATTTAAGATACAATCTGTTCTGTTGTTTAACTTAAAAATAGATATATTGGCTTTTGTGGGAAAGCTAAGCCATTGTTTTTGTAGTTTATAAGTACCTAATCAGTAAGGACAAGTAAAGAGTGCACTTACTGATGGACCGGGGGCACCAGGAGGTCCCTGTTAAGAAAGAAAGCATTAGAATTTTTCTAACTGCACACACAAAGTGAAAATATTAATTTCTGTTTCTTACAAACAGTAAGAACAAATATGGCACTCACTTTGGGGCCTGGGCTGCCTTGAGGCCCTTGAGGTCCCTACACATATAACAGAAACAAATTAGAATCTTGTCACAGATGTTCCAAATGTAGTTTACAGTTTACAGTTAAATACAACTGTGTTCTTTTAACACGGAGCTCTTACCATTTCCCCATCACCTCCTTTTAGACCCCTTGGCCCCTGCATAAAAGAATAACTATGGGTAATCATGCAAAGAACTTGATTATGTGAAATTTGAATACAATTAATGACATAAAAAATAAAAGTTTTTTCACCACACATAAAACTTACAGGTTTTCCCATTGGGCCGATCATTCCCTCAGGGCCTACTGGTCCAGAGAATCCCTGGAGAGAGATTGGGGATGATAAGATTGAATTAGAAGAGTCATAAAGAGAGTTATAATTTGTTCATGTTTTACTTTCATACTTACCAAAGTTCCTATTGGTCCTTTAGGACCAGGGACACCTTTCAATCCAAAATCACCAGTCGGTCCCTAATCAAGTCAAATAGTGAAAAATGTATGTTTTTAAATTTTGTCAAATTTAGGTACATTTTTACACTTCTCTAAAACAACGTTTTACCTTTGGTCCTGGAAAGCCTTGTAAACCAACCATCCCCAGATCTCCGACTTCACCCTAAGTCAAATAAAGCTATTTTGAATTGAATCTGAACTTTGGTTCACAAAGCACTGATTTCTCTGTCAGAAAAACGAGGGCACACGTTTGGATGGAGCTAACATTTATCTTCTCTACTGGGACACAGTGATAGGGTCAGGTGTATGAGTCTGTGGTCTACAGTGGCAGACAGTGTGTTTGTACAGCCAGTCGTGCATATCCTCCAGACAGATCCACTTTCTTTGGCAGCGTCCCTCTATTCACTGAAAAGTGTAAGTAGATATGACCCAGGGGCTGCAGTCTAATCTCGGTTTCACCAGCATCAATAGCGATAACCAGACGAGGAAAAGGGGCAGTGTTGTTCCTTCTTTAAAAGAGTTACATAAGTAAAGTAGAGCACCTCATTTCTCAAGTCTCTGGAGGGCATCCTTCTTACATAATGTTCTCTTTCTAGGTGGTATGTTTCCATTCTGGGCCTTGTTTAGAAAATTAGCCACTCCACTCAAGCCTGAAAAATGTCAGTCACACACATTTCTACCTAACCACAATCTGACTACTAAAGTCCCCCATGCTAAATTTAGAGGGGTTTTCAAGAACATACATAAGCTTCTAAGACCCTTCGCACCAAGACAAACAGTCTGAGGGATGGGATCAATTTAAAACAGGGAGTGGTGAGACCTATTCTGTGAAGGCTGGGACAGTTTGAACAGTGAAGTACTGTTTCATAAGAAAGTAGCAAGAAATAACGTTTATTTTATCTACTCTCAAGAAGAATTATAGACTTCAAATAGGATTTATACAGTATATACAGTATATACGGTTTACAATCCTTACAGGTTGTCCTTTGAGTCCGGTGTCCCCATTCTTGCCCTGGTCACCGGCAGCACCCTCCAGGCCTTTTATACCTGCGACTCCCCTGTCTCCTGGAAGGCCTTGTTCACCCTGAATTGACAAAGGCCAGTAAAGCCCAACTGTATTTTTGACATCGTAAAAATGATGATTGTTTTTTCCCACCTTCAGTCCGGCCGGTCCTCTTTCACCTGGAAGTCCAGGAAGCCCAACTTCTCCTCTAAGACCTGGACGTCCTGCAGGTCCCTCTGGCCCGACCAAACCTCTCGGACCCTAAACACATGTCCAAGCTGATGTTAATAAGGGTGGTAAATCTATGATGTGTTAATCCATGTGTTGCTCATTCAAATTAGTCTCTAGAGAATCACTAAGAGCAAAATCATAAAGTGACACTGATGCTATGGATTGATAGAGTGAGCGTTGAACACCATTAGTATGTATGGTCTGTACATGACTCGGTGATGGACTCCATACACACTGCATTGCTTTGGCAGTATAAAATTGGGCAAATGTTTTGTTTCATGCATTTATCTTCCTGGACACTCACTGGTGACTCAGCCTACCACAACAATGGGATATAGGCACATGAATGTCTTTGGGCTGTGGGAAAAAGCCTATATACCTGGAGAGAACCCTCAGTTACACAAGGAAGACAAGCACTATCTTGGCTCAGGAACCAAACTCTGACCTCTTTAAAGTCAGAAGTGCTAACGGTTCTGCTACAGTGGACCTCTCTTAATATGTTTTATCAATCATTCCAAATGCATTCATACAATACATTATTTGTTTTAGGTAGACCAGAGCAGTAAAAATGACCTAGTCTTTCTCAGTTATGTTCTGACAGTGTACTTATTAAGTGCAGCGTACATATTGACCTGAGTTCCTGTCACTTAGTTAGGCCACAGACCACAGTGGTTTCCCCACTCCATCAGCAGTGTGGTTAAGCAGTCCGGAGCATTTGATATTAAAATAACATATTGAGTAAAACACCGCCTAACATATGGCTTCTTCAATTACAGTGTGAAATCTAGGTAAAGACTTGAGACTCTCTTAAGAACACCAACTGATATATCTAACATCCTCTATGCACATTTACTGTTAAGTCTAGACAATGTTGGATGATTTTCAGTCTATTGATTTTATTTATTAAATGTGTAAAATTAATTGGACTATGATAGTTTATGTCTGCTTGAATGTTCAGTTATGTAACTAACCTGTCTGGCGCACCGTGACCCATATTTGGTGCTGAGCAAGAATGTTTGGAGACACACCATAGAATCGGGTTCCTATCCACATATGGGGCCCACATTTACTATAATTTCACTGTCTGGATTCCTATAGTTGAGGATTACAAGGTTTAGGTCATTATATACTATATAATATATATTTATTGGATCTACTTAATTTCATTTAGATGCTTTGTTTTTTTATGAACTAGAACAGAAATGTCCAAACAGACCCCCAAGTTTTAAATCAACCTACAGAAAAAGATGCAATTCTGACCACTTTGGTGCAAAAAGGTTGAAACATTTAATCTAATTTGAGTAAAAAATCGTTTATAATTTGATTTATTACAATATTTTATCCAGTGTTACAGTGATTATAATAAACACAAATATGTACAAGTTTGTATTGTTAATTACCGGTCGTCCTGCTTTTCCTGGGAGTCCTTGTAGGCCGACAAATCCTGGAGGACCGTCAGGCCCGGGGTAACCTTTAGTTCCAGTAAGTCCAGGTAAACCTGTTAGGCCCTGAGAATATGCCATAACAATTTAAAAATGTATGCTGCAAAAACATCATTATTGACATGCAGAAATTCTGCCGAGTAAAATATAGCATTAAATCCCCTTAGATCCTTTGAGATAAAAGGATACATCACAGAGATCAGATGTTTTTGTCTGTGAAATTCAATGTAAATCATATATTTTTCATAATTCCTAAAAGTAAAAGTTTAATTATTTTAAATGCATGAATATATCTCACTGGGCTGTAAAATCAAAGATTTCTGCCCAAATATTTTACGTCATGTGATACTCACTTCTGCACCAGAAGCCCCAGTCAGCCCTCTTGCTCCTTTTTTTCCAGCTGGGCCCTGTGTAGATGCACATAAAGAAATATCAGTAGTAAAAAAAGAATGCTTCATTCCAGTATTTTGGCAGTTTTTGATACCCCAATAGACTTTCTGTTGCTCCAACCTTCTGCATCAAAATTGGAAAAAACGACTTCACTAATGTGAAGCTAAGTACACCTAAACATTTTGGATTTTCTATAGGTTGTGTGTTAAGCGGTTTTAATGTTACTTACTGGGGTTCCAATCTCTCCTTTGGGACCTGATTCTCCTGGGAGGCCTGATGATCCCTAAACAATAGAGAGGCAAATGAATATGTCTGTCATATTACTGTAACACTGACAAGTTGCACTATGTATATGCAGACATCTGCGGCTTACTGGTGTTCCTGGTGGTCCTACAGCTCCACGAGGCCCAATGACACCATTATGGCCCTAAAAATAATCATTACAATAAATAATTATCAATGTTGTTGTTTTTGCAGCACTTACTATTAAAGGTGAAACATTTTTAAATTACATACATATACAATACATCATGAAATCCTTTAAACCATTTTGTTGTGTGTGGTCCGATCATATCTGCCTGTATCTCATTGTTGTAAAACCCCAGTGGAAATCCCCACAGCTGTGTGACAGGCCTAAAGCAATTGAACAGTAAAGTCTACCTGATATCCTTCATCTCCTGACTCTCCACGATCTCCACGTTCACCTGGAGGTCCCTGTAAAGAAGAAAAGCATGTATATTAATACATACAGCACATGTACTATTGCTAAAGAACCTGAAGCCTTGTAACAGTAAGAATAGTAGTAAATCTACATCTCTCATGTCAATGCTGGTTCACCTACTGGTTCACCTAAGGTCCCTGGTGGTCCGGGGGTTTTGTTGTCCTCGCCTGAGTATCCCTGAAAAAAACATACAAATAATAAACTTAATAAATTGACACACTGTCAACAAGCACTGTTTGTTTGACAGAAATTACATATATTTCTACCTTTTCACCTTTAGGCCCTGGCGGTCCAATGGGTCCAGGCTTACCGATCGGGCCCTAGAAGAAGCATTGTATTCAGTCATTTACAGGACACAGCATGTTTCTGTTTCTGCATTGTGAAGGCTGCCAACATATTAATCAGAGGTATATAATGTAAACATCATTTCCTTTTCCATTCTGTCACCTACAGATTTCAGGTCTGGCACTGCTCCAGAAACGTCTCAGCACCACTCAAGACATAACTGAACTCATGGTGCCCCATAAAAGTTATGCAACAGAGACATTGAAGCAGGCACGCTGGCACTGGAAAGTCCTGCTAATAGTTGTGTTTCATTACACTGTTCTTATTTTCTATTTGCATAAATTAAAAATTGTATTGTAAGTGGGTGAGGGAAATACAAATACTATTGTTTTCTGTTTCTATGTTAGAACTAGAGCTCAAAAACACCTCATGTTAACCACATTTGGTTAACATGAATAACCCAAACTCTTACTGTATAGTTTAATAATCTTACTGCGTATCCTGCCAGTCCTGGATGTCCTTCGATGCCCATGACACCAGGAGGACCCTGCAATCAGAAATAGAAAGAAATGTAGAGTAGACAACACTTTGTCAACAAATGCAGAGACTCATTTAGAAGAACTAACAGGAGTGCCACGGGTTCCCCTGGCACCTTTCAGCCCGGCCTCGCCCGGCTGGCCCACGTCCCCTCGCTCGCCAATTTCACCAGCAACTCCTGGAGGACCTTTCTCTCCCTGCAGTGAGAGACAAATGCCATTATATATTAAAAAAGTCCCAAATACATCCATGGCTATTGGGTTGGGCTGCTATAGTAGCACTGATATTAGCAGGCCTACAGAATAACCAGCTGTAAGAATCACCTTTTTTCCAGGCCTCCCTCTGTTTCCTGGAGATCCAAGTTTACCTTCTGGGCCCTTTAAAGACATAATGTTTAATACATTATAAAGAACTTCATAAAATGGATTAGTTATATTTGATGAAGTGCACACATTCTGTTCATTCATATTACTTTATATTCTACTCATTATTTTAGACTATATTATTATTATTGTTATTATTACTAAAATCACAGATATGTATAAATGAATACACACATTTGAATTAACAAGCTGACCTGAGCTTTCCCATCTGGCACAAAAATAATTTGGCTTCATACAAGAAGAAAGTACACATAGTTTTTGTTTGGGATGAGACTGACCCCTAGTGGGAGACAGCACAACAGCAGCACAACTGAAAGATGTATTCAAAAGTAAAATGTGGGCTTCAAGATCTATTGACATATGCATCATATAAAAAGAATAGGAACCTTGTGATCTACTGACCACACGTCACGAAGTGATCAATTGCTTAACACGACAAGAGTAACCATCCCAAGATTCTATAACAACATGCATTTAATTTTTCCAGCTTCAGATAAAAGGAACTTAAACTCACACGAAAGCCCTGTTTCCCTGGCTCACCGGGCAAGCCTGGAGGCCCAGGGTCTCCCTCTACTCCCTTTTCTCCTGGTTCTCCAATTGGGCCAGGGTCCCCAGCCTCACCCTGCAGACAACCAAAATTAAACATTAAACACTCTTTTTACATTTATATGCCCACAACTACTGAGGTTTAGTAAAGTGACTATATACTGGCTCAGTTCATTATATTTAAGCTCTAGATTTAACAAAGTGACATGTATTATTAAACAATCAAGCATTTTATCTGTTTACCTTGGGTCCATCTTTCCCTTGAGGTCCATCTTCCCCAGGAGGTCCAGGAGGCCCCTGTGAGCATCAGCAAACATAATAGGAATTGTATTTGTGATAACACACAGAGCTTTCAGATGTGTGTGTGTCATATTTGGAGCTCACTCTGATGCCTTCTTGTCCCGGCTCTCCCTCAGGCCCGGCCAGCCCAGTGTCCCCCTGTGGAGACACGTGAGATAGTCTGACTAAAGGTCACCACTACTGTCTCATATATCTAAAGCCTGAGGCCTTTCAGTTACAAGTTCCCAAACAGAGCCAGAGATTGAATCTCCACATGTCACATGTTTCTACTGTTATACTGACCTTTGACCCCGGCCCTCCGGTAGCACCAGCCTCCCCCTCTGTACCAGGTGCACCCTGAAGTCAAATACATGTGAGAACCAAAAAAAACTGCGCACATTATCTCATTTTCAATTAAATACTTAATTATTTAAAATGCATTTATTGTAAAAACCTAAATTTCTAAATTACTTCAAGTCCTTGCTCTCCCTCGGTTCCAGGCTCCCCAGGAGGGCCTTTAGGTCCCTGTAAAAAAAACAAAGATAAATATTTGTTCAGAATAATAAACTGCAGGTAACTGATCATGTACAATAATATTTTAGGTATTAAACCTCACAAAGCTCACATATTGAGACCACTATGAAGTTAAATGTTGCAAAATTAATAGTGAAAAGTGATTCTTTCAAAATATTGCTCTAGTGATGTTGGACTGTCTAAGATCAATAAATAGTGTCTAATTGTTGACACTAATTATGTCCCTCCGGGCTTCAAACTTCAAGGAAACGCATAAGTATGCAGCATTTCTCTATTGGGCGAAGAACAAAGAACAGCTAGAAGAAAACCCACAGATATACACTGTCAGTCAGCTTCAGACTTACTGGTTCACCCAAAGGCCCCTTCTCTCCAGGAATTCCTGGCAGACCTGGTTTTCCCTAAAACATATATCATTATTAATTAATTTATAACCATCATTGTTGTCAATATGTTCAGTTCAATGATAATGATAAAAAACATATTTTTTTACTTTTCTGAAATCATTATAAAACTAATACAATTACATCATCTAAAATATTCATTAGTTTTCTCCTGTGTAAAGTCAAGAAAGTCCACAAGATGGTGCCAAAACTCAAGGAGACATAAAACCCAAATCCTGCCCACCACTGACAGACATCAGTTAGTAAGATGTCATCCTGACTTGGCAAATGACTAATCATTAATATTTAGAAAAATATGAATTAACTTAAGACATACTGTATGCTCTCACAATAAAACAAATGAAAACCGATCATGAAACTCACAGGTTTTCCAGGAGGACCCCTCTCTCCAGGAATACCAGCTTTGCCCTTGAAATAAGAATAATTGTTTATTTAATTACAATAAAATGTTAAGTAGAGGCATGTGTCAATATAAACTGGTTAATAGCTTTCTCATGTATAAACACATTTACAGCCCTATATGATGCCAGTGAAATATTAGACACCAGACCAATGTTTTGATGTTTTTTCCATGACCTGACTATCTTCAAAGAGATGCCCTGGTTAACTTAAGGTGCTTATTCATTTACCTTGTCATTTGTTAAGAGCCTGAAGCTTTGGGTGCTAAACATTTACAGCATCATTATCAGACAAAGAGCTAAGCACAGAACTGTGATAAACTGTTTTAATTGGTGCTAAGTTCCCTATGAACTCACAATGAATCCAGGCCCGCCTTTTGTTCCAATGTCACCCTTTTCACCCTGCAATGGAAATGACAAACAATGTCAATGTAAAGTTAGAAGCAGTTTTCTCCTGGTCAGGTGCACATTTACCTTGATGCCTTCAGGGCCTGGTTCTCCCAAGGGTCCATCTGGACCTTGTGGACCCTAAAGGAATAAAATAAATCATTAATTTGTCAAATAAATAACACAGTCTGAAGCCAATGCACCGTAAGAGTATGTTAATCCATAAAACTGTTTAGGAGCCTTCACATTAAGATCTGTTTTAACTTGTACTTCATTATTTATACAACCACTGTTTATTCAGATTCAGGTTTAATGCCTCAGGTGCTCATCCTTATCACACCACACTATTTCCTTTAGTCCTTAAGGCTTAGCGGCAGCAGACCTTTGTTGTGAGCTTCTAATGCACAGTGAAAATCCCATTGTTTTACTTCCGAGTGTGAAGTGAGAAAAGTCAACACATTTGTTGTAATCTGCAAAGTTGATACTATCTATACTACACACAATGAAGAAAAAATATGTTTAATAGAAATAATGTCTTACCCGTCTGCCCTTTGGCCCAGATGTGCCAGGACTGCCCCTCTGTCCAGGAGGACCCTGAGAAATACCATGTTCTTCACTTATAACAAAACAATTTTTTATCCCATAGTATCAACAAGGCTAATTAAAGTTACACTTACAGGAGCTCCTTGCAGTCCAATGTCTCCAGGACTTCCCGGTAACCCTGGATAACCCTTTATACAGAAAAGGAGAAATGTAAGTTTATAGCATTTTAAATGAACATTGAGTAAACACTGATGTCAGTTCAGTAATCTACTGACCAGTGCAATTAATCTATTTTACTCATTACTACAAGGTTATAGTTTACTTTTATTTTATTATTATTATTACTTTTTGTATTTTATATGTCTTTTACTGATTCCTTGACCAGTTGTAAAACTTACTCTTGGCCCCGTCTCCCCCATTGGTCCTGATGGGCCTGGTGGTCCTCGGTCACCCTGGATGGATCAGAAAGTGGTTCATTTAAACAATCACACACACAAGTTCCCTCAGCTTTTCCTTAAAAAAGGCCTGTAACTGGAGAAGGCACAGCTTAAGATCACAAGGCTAGAGTGACAGCTGCTTTAGTGGAGTTTAAAGTGAAAAGGTTTTTAACCCCAGTTGGTGGCACAGTGCAGGTGTAAAAAAATGTGGCCGCTCTGGTCCAAGAACTAAATAATTACCAGTACTAGAACTCCCGACAGAATGTGTTTCCTTTGGTGGTTCGTTACACATGTAAGGAATATATATAATACACATATGTAGAGCTTATACAAAGTAAAATCCAGACTCACAGTTTATCAAATCTGCACTATTCTCCCTGATTTCCTGATGGCTCGTGTTCCAAAATCACAACACAATTGCTAAAATGACTAAAGCAAGCAATTCATAATTGTATTGAGGCTTTACGGGCAAAAATAATGTAATCTAGTCAATTTGTATACTGAATTGAAATGTTCTGTCTAAAACAGCTTGGTGACAAGGTTTTGACATTATTGTTATTGATGTCTATTGTGTAGGGTGTTTATCTAAGCATGTGCTCTCGGCCCTCTGGCTTTTCCAGTCATTGCTACTTAAGAAAGGCCTAATTATGGGGGTCTGCCTGGGACAAGCAAAACTGATGTTGACTGACAGCCTAATGACAGAGAAAAGCAGGTCTTACCTTTTCACCGGGAACTCCTTCTACACCAGGTATCCCAATCAAACCAGCAGGACCCTAGGAGATCAGTGAAGAGAGAACTGTAAGTAATTTTAGTGTGTTTGTACAAATGAGTACGCTAGAAGCATTTTTATGTTATAATGTTATAAAGTGCAGCATTGAGTGAGTAACTAGTTACTCCTGAGTTCTCCTATATGTGCAACCTTGGCAACATTGGTGGCAACTTGTGTTCTGGCAAGTTTTAGTGTCAAGTTTTTATGGGCTCCAAACTATATAAACTGTAAGGCCATTAACCATGTTAATGGAAGTTATCAAAAGTGAAACCACTTCCAGATCAGATGCCAAGAAGATAGGCTGTGGTTTGGCTAACCACCAAGGTTTCCTCAAGAGAAATCAAATTAATCACAAGATACAAAAAAGTACTGTGTAGAATATAGCATGATTTCAAACCCATAGTTACACTATTTCACTAGAATAGACATGTCTGTTGCCATAACCAGTATAAGTATTTTATTCTTAGTTTCCATGAACTAAATAAAAGACTAGTAGTCATCCAGATAGCCAGGATATAGTAGGATTAGTGTAATAGACAAATCAAGTGAGGCACAAACTGACATAGAACAGACCAATGTGGTTGCCTCTAGTTTCCATTTTCCAGCTCGCTACAATATCAAAAATGCAGACAGCTTTAAAGTCTTACTTTTGTATCATCACTTTTAGGCCATAATTCATTTGAATACTAGCTTAAACGTTGAGCCCTGGATTAGTAGTGGAGTGTCTGTGAGAGGATGCAGCCCAAGGGCATGGGAAAAGAGCCTCTAAAATGAGTCCAAATCCCTTAATTGGAACATGAAGTGGGACAACATGGAACTGCGTGTCACCAGAAAATGGGTAAATTGGCTTCCAGATGGGGAATGTTATGTCTCGTGGGGTTTCAAGGGTCACTGGTGTAGAGTCTAACAATATAGGCATTAAGATATTAACTAGATTAGTTAGCAGAAATCCATCCCATTGTAAACATCTAAGAGTTTATAGACGATGTTGTGGTAACATGGATTATGGATTATGAGGGCAGGGGACTCACATCGACCCAGGTTTAACCTGAACAGCACAACATTTGAGCAACTTATTTCTTTAGAAAGTGATGTGTCCCTATATGTTTTACAGTCTTTATTCACTACACCTCCTGCAGGCCACTCGAAGCTTCAAAGAGTTGTCTATTCTCTAACTGTTTAATCCCTCTCATATGTGCACTACAACAGGCCAACAGGCCTGCTTGGCTACTCCTACTATCCACAGAATGCAAATATTAACATTAAGAGGCCCTTGAGAAGAAAGAACACATTTTGGGATATTCAGGACAGTTGTGTGCGCGTGAGGATTTTAGACTTTTCCAGACACAACATTGTTCTGTGACAAAATGAAAACACAGACTATACTCATGATCATTATTTTGGGGCAGTTGTAGAAATACAACTTTGACAAATGCTCAGCTCAATTCAATTTGAATTGAATTAAATCTTTTAATGAATTAGGTTTACAGTGTATGTGACCGTGGTTATGTCTGCCAGTTTCGTGATAAAAAAGGTTAGAGGTTGTAGCTCCGCCAACAGCATTATAGACATTTGATATTCAATAAACTCACTTGTGGACCAATTTTCCCAATATTTCCCAGGTCTCCTTTTTCACCCTGGAAGTAAAAACAAGAATGTGTATCAGGATCCCGATCAATAATATATATAAAAAAATATATATTTATGGTATTTAGTGTATTACCATGAGACCATCTGGACCAGGTTCTCCAATATGCCCTTTCCTTCCAGGCCTTCCCTGCGAAATATAGTAAAAAGTACTGTATATAGAAAACAATTTTTAGCTGTATGTGTAGTAAATACACTGTTGCCCATAAAGTTGGAACATTCCTCTTTTTATTTCTATTCATGTTCATCAATATTCACCTTATTCCTTCCTCATTATTATTCACCTGCTCCTCAGAGTTTACAGGAAGTAGCCCGGGATCTGACTGAACAGTGGGACGTCTCGCCTATTGATCAACAAGCTTGTGGACAGTAGCCACGACGTCCTGTGACGTTGATCCGTGTCAGGGGCGGCCATACTCCATATTAGTAACATTTGAAAGAGTAATATTGGACATTCTTCTGCATGAACATGTGTTTTCTGTTTTACTGACCAAGGTGGAAGAATTGAAACAAAACCAATAATATCCCTAATTTAGTTTGGTCTGATACACATTATGATGCATATTACAGATTTGGACTTTATCTATCAAGAATAAATCCCATTGCCACCATCATCGCATGAGAACAGGTAAATGAAATATTCCAACTTTATAGGCAACAGTGTATCTGTATTTATGTATATACGCCATACTGGGAGTTCTTACAGTAGGACCGGCATTGCCAACTGGGCCAAGTGGTCCTTCATCCCCCTGCGGACACACATTAACCAAAACCAAAAATAAGATGTTATAATGATGTAGGCTTGATCAGTGAAAAAGAGAGGACATCTCACCTCCACTCCCTTTGGACCTGGTGGCCCTTGTGGTCCTCTGGAACCTTGCAAACCCTGAAATAATTAGTGTAAACTTTTATGGAATAACAAATAAAAACGTACAAAAGTCAAATCCTTAGTACCTTTGGTCCAGGTGGTCCATTTGGCCCTGGTATACCAATGTCCCCAGGAAAACCCTGAAAAATACACATACATATTTTTTTTACTTGTTTGCTTTAGCAGAGGGGATCATACCTTAAGCAAGGCCCTAAATCTATCGAAAACTTTTGAATGACACTTAAGAAATATGTAGCTATAGACAGTGATGGATGACGTCTATGCAAAGAAAAACCAGATCCCCAAAGGCACCGCAGCAATGACACAATCACTAATTGCATTAATTATGTTAACTTGCAGAGGCTGGTGTGGTTGTGTATTTTGACATTTTTTGACAAATTTCCAAAAACATATGCAGTAATATAGTTCAGTCTTTTAGCAAAGACTTTTATTTGTGGTTGCCTACCTCTATCCTTAATCAAAGTATAGATACACTCAGTTCTACAGACAGTAGACACACCTCAGTACTACAGACAGTAGACACACCTCAGTACTACAGACTTTAGACACGCACTCAGTACTACAGACAGTAGACACACACTCAGTACTACAGACTTTAGACACGCACTCAGTACTACAGACAGTAGACACACCTCAGTACTACAGACAGTAGACACACACTCAGTACTACAGACTTTAGACACGCACTCAGTACTACAGACAGTAGACACGCACTCA
>JAVQKC010019193.1:0-21757 GCA_036025475.1 Philypnodon macrostomus
TTCCTCCGGAAGAGCTGGAGGAAGTGTCTGGGGAGAGGGAAGTCTGGGCGTCCCTGCTTAGACTGCTGCCCCCGCGACCCGGCCTCGGATAAGCGGAAGAAGATGGATGGATGGATTAAATCGATGAATGAAATAATTGTGATGTATTTTTTCATTTATTGATTTATTTGTGTGCACTAATCAACATTAAAACAATGTAAATGTACCTGAGCTAATTTTCATTGTTAATTTTATATTAAGATTAATTTATTTGATTCTTGTTTTAAACTAATTTATCACCCATTTCTCCTATTTCAACTGCAGATCATTTTGCCTGAAATTGGAAAAAAATGTATTAAAAAACAGTCAAACAATCAGAGAGAATAAACTTAAACTACTGAAAACCGTTCAGAATATTCATCTTCATTTGAGAACTCTGGTACAATCACTGCATAATATCCCATCTTTATTTCAAATCAAGCTCATTCTCCAAATTCCTGCCTGAGCCTCGCCTTCACTGTCAGACCAGCATCCTGATAACATATGGACAGACGGACAGCCCCATCCATATTCATTACATCCATTCAAGCTACCTCCTCACCACTCCTCATGTCTGTCAGGGGCGCAGCGTGTGTCGAACCAGTCAATGAAAAGGTGTCAGCGAGCAAGAAAATGACTGTTTGAACATCCGAAAACATGAGCCGCTCCAAACAAGGCCTTGAAGGGGAGAAATGGAGGGGTATTAAGAGCTTAGACATCAGAGAGGGTGACAGGTGAGAGGCAGTGGGCTGGAAGTTACTCTGAGCTTCATTTCACTGATACATGATGGGTTCTCTCTTTGTTTAAATGCTTTTTCAAATGTAAAATGTTTTCATTGAAGTGTTGTGAAAAGTGGCTATATTTTTCAGCTTTTATAAGAATGATCCACTTCTAATATCAAACATGTGGACTGGAGTGAGTTATGGTCCTTACTCTTCTGTTAGAGAGTTAGAAATGTCTCAATGGTCTGACTTTACCAGACAAACAGAGAAAGGTCAAAGAAAAAACGAATCCCACCAAACATGGAGCTCTACACATGTTCAATCTGGGATGGCTTCTGTGTTTTTGGAGGTAATGCCAGTGTTTTAGCCAATTGAAGCAGCAACTCAGTATGTGGTCAAACAAGAGACTGATCAATTGAAAATGAATGTAAACATAAATAAATTGTTGGGTGATTTTGATATAGCAGGTTTGTTTAAAGGCTTGTTGCTGGCAAACTTAAAATCTGCCCACTTGCGTCAATACTGCCCCACCATTGGTTCAAGATGGTTTGTAAAATGTTCCGAATTTTTCAAAAAACAATAACATATGACCCCAGTAATGTAAATATTAGGCCTGAGCCCCAGAGATGACGAAGGGCCTCTTGTGTACACTGCAACCTTTTGAAACAGAATAAAATCACAACAACGATCTTCACTTTGTACAGGACTCTCTGTGTAGTTATTTTACATAACGCTGTCAGAAACCATAATTTGCCATGCCACCTGTCATGTTTGATGATTCTTAATGTCAGAGGTCTATATGTCTTAGTATGAAGTTTCTCCTGGAGGGCTCCATGCTGGTCGTGAATCATAGATTAGTGAAAAAGCTGGAGCCTTCGAACACCGTTCAATCGCGGTTGGGAGAAAAGGTCAGTGATGTCGCCGTGACACTGGAAATGACACCGGGCCATTCTGCCGCGCCCCGTGACACAATCCAACAGCGGTCCGTCTCTGGTGGTGTTTCTGAGCGGTTTTACATCGGACAGAAAGAAGAGCTTGTAGAAATGAGGAACGTTCGGAGAAATGCTAGAGGATGATTGGAGGTGATTTGAATGCGTGCACCACTGAACCTCACGGAGACAGTTAGTGCAAACACGCAATCTGCTGAATAACATGGATTTGGGTTTCAGTTTTCTGGAAGGTTTGGGTTCATACTGAAAATAATCAGTTGTACTGCTCATTTTTATATTCAAATGTATAATTAATTCATTGTTGTTATATTCAAATCAAAATTCTATCTAAATCAATTGTGATGAGGCTGTTTTAAAAAAATATATATATTATCCTGTTTCATGGCTGCAACATAATTAATGTACATGAAATTTCTCTTCTGTAGGTTTGGATCTTCTGAGCTAATGTTGTCTTTCTGTGATCTTCAACCAGTCAAGGCATTTTTTTCCACAAAACTGTCACTCACTGGATTATTTTTTTATGTTTTATGGCTGCTGTCAAACCTTAAATACATCTTGAGAATGTTGATATACAAAAGACTAATTTTGTGACTAGACTGGGAAGCCCATATGACAGAATCATGCAGGAGTAGCTAATGCACATGAATGATCAGAACTGGGGTGACGTGAGCTGTGAAATGTTTCTATAGGAGAGAGCGCTTGGGTGTTTAAGAAGTCCATATGAGTGGGATGCTGAGGCTGCTGCTCCAGTCATTCAGGGGAGATTCCATCCATCCCAATCCGCTTGACCACTCTCCCACCTCAGCTCCATCTCCTCTGTCTGTGACCTCCGAGGAAGATGTGGACAAATACATGACACCTATGGGCTGTTACCCGAGGCTTCTATGAATAAATGCATATCTTTATAACTTTCATCTGTGAGACTCTGTGTGGCAAAGCAAAGGCACTTACAGTAAATATAGCTCCATTCAATAAAACAGTAAGGCTGCATTAAGGGTCTTTTTATAAATATACAATTGGATTCCCTTTAAGTATATACCTGTTATGTATATAGTGACCCACAGCTTCATATTCCTACTGTAGGTAAGGCCTGCTATTATTAAATCATTCATTTGGTTAGTTTTACATTCAGAAATTGATGTTTTATGTAGAAAATGAATGGATGAAGTTGAACCAATGCAAGTGACTTTTCTACTAGATCTCTAGACTTAATTTGAATGCATTTTATGATCAAATGTTATGAAATATCCCATTGAGAAGGCATTAGAAGCAATACTTTTACATAAGAGTATGTCCCATGTTCTCTCAGAAGTGTCAAAAACACTATGTGGCATTTAAACAATATCACTTTAAATGTATCACGAATCAAAAGTCCCCCCCGAGAGGACAGTCATCGCCACTTTCTCAAACCACATGAAAACAGTCACTAATGCATTCCCCAGAGCATTATTCATCCAGAAACCTTCAAAATATTATGATTGAAGAATTTATTTACCGTTATTATTAAATCGAGCATTTGCCCCATGAATGTAAAAATAACTGCCTTTGACTACATAGGCTGTTCATGTTTTAGCCAGGTGATCAAAATGTAGACAGGTCCTTATTCGATTAATGGTCTTCACCTTTACTGCGAAGAGCTCTAGATGGAATACGACCTATGCGTAATGAAGTTCAAGGCAACCTGTGGTAGAATCCTTCAGAAATCTTATCTAAATGATAATTTCTTAGCCTTGACTCACGTGTCGGTCACAACACATGCGTGTGTTGACTCATTTATAACATGTAGAATCACTAATCACTTTATTTGTAAAAAAATCTCTGTGCCACTTCACTTGGCACAAGGTCCACTAGTAAAACAATGAAATCAGCACTAACTGATGGAAGATAATGAAAGGCCTTCTCTTTTAGTATAGAGGCTTGATGTCATATTTCATTTCCCCTGCAGGAAACATTATGTCACTTCTTGTTCAGTTTCTTATGTGTGTGTAACAGAGGCTGGATAAACAAAGAAAACACGGCGGACATGTTTGAAGTTGTTCCTTTGGGGGTTTGGTCTGACTAGTGCTGGTGGTGGTGAGGCTGTGAGCTGCCACACAGTCCACCCTGAGACAGACTGAGTGGGTGACAGGCTCGGGGTGAGTCACGGTGGTATGGGACAGAAGATGACACGCCGTCACGTCAGAGGCAACTCTCCAGGGCAGACCCACCAAACAGCCGTTTAAAGAGGACTATGACTGTGGCACAAGGCCAAGTGTGAGAGGCAAGGGCAAAGGCGTTGAAACACATCCGAGCAGGCAATATGAGATTTAAGTGACAGTTCAACATGACATCTTCACTGTAGGAAAGATTTCACATGCTTAGGTACAGAGGCGGCGCTACCATTAGGCAAAAGTATGCAGCTGCTTAGGGCCCCAAGCTTCCAGGGCCCCATAAATGAAGGTAAAATGGTTAGGACATCTGGTTGCTGTGTGCTGACGAACAAGAACATTTATGGTAGAAATTAAAAATGCCAAATTTGTTCACCTTGAGCTCCGAAATTGCTAAATCTGAAAAAAATGTACTACCTGACCCCCCGTTCTATTCTGTAACAACGTCAACCAAATAAAAAGGATGTCATAAAGCATTGGCTGTTTTTGGCAAGACACGTCACCCTATCATCACGTGACTTCTGGTGAAGAAAAGTGACCACAGAAAGTGGTCGAAACATGTCAAGAACACACAACACTGGTCATTTAAAAAAACATTTATAATATACAGATGCCCCTGTTGCACATCCCGAATGCTTTGAGAATGCTTTCAGAAAGTTACCGACCGAGCTAACCCCAAACTTCTTCTATTCCTTACACGCTTCAGATATTGCATGATTGATGCTCATAGAAACATATAGATACCTCCTCAAGAGCCCATTGTAAGACTTCATTGAAAATTAGTGGCTGCTCGGTGCCAGGGAGGAGCTGGAGAAAAAGGTAAGATACTGTATAATGGCTTGACCACACAGCTGCTCACAGCCAAGGGACACTTTGGCATTTACCCTTGTAGAGTTCATCACACATATAGGCACGTGCACTTTCAGGACTATTATCCCACTGATGTCCTTCAGATCACAGAAGAAAGTCATAAGTGTCATAAGAGCCTATTAGGGGTACACCCTTACAGGCTGAGACAGAGGCATACACAATGCATTTTAGAATCACCAGTCCCTTTAACACGTGCCTTTGGGTGATGGGAGAAAAACCCAAAGAGAACCTACAATATAAAGACTGGACTACAAACCTTTGGTCAAACCTATAAACTGGCCCCTTTATTATACATAGGCAAATAGCCAATTAACAATTCATACCATTTTTATTGTAATTTCTACATTTAATAGTTAATGTCCTGCTTGTCCTTATATGGACCTGCCGAGAGCAAGACAATACAATATGATCACAATCAAAAAATTAATTTCCACTATTAGGACATCACTATATTATGTACTAATGTGACAGATTATCATTCCTATGCAGCATAATCAAAACAAATGCAGTGATTAGCTAATAAGCCCTGGTTTTCATAATCTCCTACTTATCCTGAATCCCAATTTGTGACATTCAATGAGTAAACACTGTCACAGTTCATTTGAGCAAGACCAGCATTTGCATCAGAGAGGTCTGCTGTGGACATCGTGACTTTAAAGAAAAGAGCCCAGACAGATGAATGTGGTGATGTGAGTTAGCAGTGGGTCTCGACATAAGCACAGCCCGGACTCACCTGTCAGAGCCGGTCTGGAAAGTACTTAGTGTTAGGTTTAAAGATGACATGGCACACTTTTGTTTTATCTCAGATGTCCTCACCAAGAAATGCATAGTTATATGTATTAGGATTCAGAGATACATAACACATTCATTTTTCAGTCATTTTTTTATTTTTGAAAATATTGTAATAAATACATAAAAAAGGAGAAATTGTTATGCCTCTAAAGTTTGCATTACGTACTAAATATGCTCCTTGACCATCTCAATTACCTCTGACACAGGAATGCTCAGTGCTGCATTTTGTGTTGATATAACCAGCACAAGCCTTTGGGGGGTGCTCTAGGGGGGCTCCTGGTGACATTTGAATACAGCTCCAGGAGGGCCACATGTGTCACTTTGATGGGAACGGGACACGTCAGCTCGGAATACCAACCAGACAGAAACGTGGAATCCCAGAGACATGCTTACATAAAACTCACACAGACACTTGGATCACATGATCATGGAAAATCTGGAAGTAATAAAAATGTCAGTTAAGATTTTGACGGGAAAAACCATAGACAAGGTTTGTGTGACTGGGGCCAAATTAAAATGGCTGAATAAATAACGTCAGTTTTATCACATGGTTACTGACAATTACCCTGACGCATTATCTAGCCCTTCAACTTTATTAAAACCTCTCTATGACGGGACAATAACCCCGGACTATATAATTGAATTTTGACAAACAGCTCATAGCAACGAAAGAGTGGCGGAGATCAGATGAAATGGTCGCCAGTGAGTTTGTTTGGTTGTAAAAAAAAAAAAGCCAATAAACTTTATGGAGTTTGATTAGGTGAATGTATTTGCTCAGATGTTAGCTACCAGGGGCTTCCTTATTGAGATTTATTAGCATGGTTTATTTGTCATAAAGGGAGTTCATCTCTAAGGAATCGTATCATCTCTGAGCTAGTTCTTAGTTTTGAATCACAGTTATTTGTGGAAGGGAGGGTCTTTTACTGTCCACGGTGCCATCTGAAACGCTCTGAAAAGCTGTTCTAGGCAACACAGTGATACAAGGTTATACTAGACCTATGTAAAAACAGACAAAATATGTATTACATTTCATGCAGTTATTTACAACAGACATATTACGTTTGGCTTAAATTTGTGTGAATACAGCCAGAACCAAATGCTCACATGCAGGGCCCTTTATAAGATAAATGTAATGAACCAATTTTAACCAACAGACCCATGTTAGGAGCCAAAACCCAAAGTTTTGTGGTGTCTGCTGAGTTACTATGACTTCCTACAGGTAAAAAACCCAATTATTTTATTTTGAAGCTTTCTTTCTTCCTTATGTATTTATTCATGTATTTATTTGTTTGTTTATTGAATGATTGATTTTTATTTTTGTATTTGTTTGTTTATTTATGTATTTATTTGTTTGTTTATGTATTTATATGTTTGTTTGTTTGTTTATGTATTTATTTGTATGTTTATTTATTTTTTTATTTTATTGTTTATTTATGTTTTTGTTCATTTGTTTATTTTTTATTTATGTATTTATTCATTTAAATTTTTGTATTTTTTTTTAAGCAAACCTCCAGACAATAGATATGGATTCTGAACACATCTTTTACCAGAATAATGTTGCGAAATAAAGGTAACAAGCAACCTAACATGTTACTGGGGGGCATTTATTGGATTTTCAATAAAGGGAATGTATGGCGATTGAATGAAGAAAGAGGTCGTAGATTTGCATCACTGGGTTGAATTATAATGCTGGAAGTGTGAATGCGTATGTATATGATGCACAAACTGAACACAAGAGTAAATCATATAGAATAAAATAGTAAAGGTGTGACTATGTAGAGTATATGTCATAAATGAGAGGATAAGTATGAGGAACTGGATGGCCTATTAAGATGATTTAATGAACAATGGCTGTGAGGATTTAAGTGCAGACAAAAAGCTCTTGTGATTGGACCTAATCAGGAACATGAGAATGATGGTGAACAATGGGGCAAAATTATACATTAAATTCAATAATAAAATCATGGAGTGCATATTTTTTGCTTGAGGGGAAATATCCAGTTTATTTTGAGAGCCACTGTTCACTATTCATTGGATCATAAGCGTTTTCCATATTTTGGCTTCAGTTTGATGAGGAGTTCAGAGCAGTGATAGGGGCAGGTCCAGCCATCTGTTGTGATTTCAACTCTTCCTGCGGACATCACAAGCTTATAAGGGAGTCCCAGGACGGGAAATACATGGCCATGGGCATGTAAAGCAAGACATAATCCCATTTAGGAAGCAAAACATTCTACAGTAATTGAATCAGATGTAATATCACAATTTTATTATACAATTTTGATTTGATCACAATCACTGTCTTCATGAAGCCATTTTAACTACAAATTCAATCCGATCCAGTGTTCATCATAATACTACTTATTTCCCTAATAGAAACACAATATGGCATTGTTACAGTAAAAATGATGGTAAAGAGCAGAGTATATGCACAGTATATCGATATTATTTTATTGCCATTCCTCACCTGTTTGTAATAGCAGATTCAGATTCATAGACTTCAGATGTCACGTGACTGCTTCTGTCCATCAAAGAACAGAGATAAAGCTGACTTTAATTAGTGCTTTTATTTTAGCACTTTTTGACACAGCACGGGGACATTTTTTGGCATTTCTGCTTTGCATATTGTTAGTTAGTTTCAGTTACAACCTTTGACAAAATACCATCCTTATCCAGCTCATAGATTGATTAAGTCCTTGGCAGAAAACATTATGACCTTTCTTCACAGAACTGGATTGTGAATGGTTGTTGTATAGAGGTGCGTGGGTATGTGTCTATTCAACAGAACATTCATGGAAACCTAATGAAATATGAACATCTGTGAAAGTCATTTGTGATGTGTGGGAGAAGTGCTGAGTCCTTGAATGTTTGAATGACTAATTAATGGAGGTTGGAGTTGCAGCAGATCTATGGCTGAAGGTTAGGACATAGCGTACACCAGTGAAGAAAGCTTTGTGGAATGTGTGCAATTTGACAGTTTCATATCTCAAATAACAGTTAGGGTGTTATGCTCAATTGTATTTTTAAAATCAATGAGAGCGAAAAAAGTTCATCTGGTAGAGCGGGTCGTCGGAAAAATTAATTTTCGCCCCAACAACTGCATTGTGTCTTTAGGCAAGACACTTCACCCGCCTTGCCTACGTTAATGTGATTGTGTTTGTTGGTGGTTGGAACAAAATGGCTGCCCTGTCTCTGTCAGTCTGCCCCAGTGCTGCTGTGGCTACCATGATGCAAAAAGTGTTTAGTTTATTTTGTCAGGGATCATGTACATTAGCATTAATCCCAGAGAAAATATGCCTTGTACCAGATTATAGCTCTCAGAACTCATTTCCATCTGCAGTCCCTGGACCCACAAGACACACAAAGCAATTATTAATTATGATTAACATCTGACCGATACAACATAGACGTAAGGAAGTAAGAAATAGTAGTGAATGATTCAAAATGATTCCTAAAAGTTAAATGTAACTGAATACTCATTACTATACATTTCTGGGCTTATCGTAGGCTATATGAAAAGTAAAGTGTGACTCGTGATGTTACCTGGTTTGACCTTTGTTGTCGCGGCAGGTGACAGGAGGAAGAACAGCGGGTGACAGGTGCGATCAGACCAGGTGATAGCTCCACTGTCACACACATCAAACAGTCAGGCGCAAGTAGACGCAGCGGGGCGCTAACAGCTAACAGCTAACAGCTAATGGTGAGCTGACTGTAAGAAGCTAGTCTCTATTTCACCTGTGCATAGTACTTGTCACAATTTAGTGTTATGTTATAATGTAATGCAATAATTTTAATTTTAACACTGGCTGGGTATGTAGGCTGGAGGGACATGGTGGCAGAGCGGTTAGTGGTCACCCCACCGAAGGCCCATAGTTGCTGGAATAGGCACCAGCAAACTACTGTAAAAATATGGAAGGAAACAAATGACGTATGGGGGCTCTAGCTAAGGCTTTGTTTATGGCTAATCATTTATTCCCTGAAGCTAATTACATCTCATTTGACTATGCCTGGAACAAACTATCTTAACTAACTCAAAATTACAAATCCTTTTTACGATTTCGCACACGTTTTATATACCTCTGTAAGCCCTTTGTAAATAGAAACTAGTGAAGCTTTATCCTGCAGGTATTTTCAAATTGTGACCACCACAAAAGAACTGCCACATATTATGCTGCGTTCCAGTTGTCCTCGGAGCTCGGAAGTCGGAGCTCAGAGTGAAAGAATCTTTCCAGTTGAATCTTTCCAGTTGAATCGTTCCAGTTGTTAACTCGGAAATAAACAAATCCATTAAGTTAGCAGCTTCATTTAGTAGTTAGCAGGATTAGCAACATTAGCATATTTTGTAACTGCCGATGCTAAAATACATAACAGCAGCATGCTAACGGGTATCAGGTGGTCGTAGTGAATGGCTCGTGTCACATTAAAGAATTTAATTGAATAGTTATATTTTAATCTTGTACAATAGGGCACTGCCATGTTGGATTTTTCATCTCGGGGTTGTCCGAGTTGCCCCGTGTTTCCGAGTAGGAATTCCTACATCAAGGCCCGTTCCAGTTGATTTTTACACAACTGGAACGCACCATTAGCACCTGATAATGTGTCATTGCTGCTCAACTTTTGTCAGAGAATGAGGAAAACATCTGTCTGACTGTTGTGCTGATAATGATTACTATTGTTGGGGCAAATCTACTGAACTCTTTGGACAATGGCTAGGAGGTTACCCTGTATACATAGTTGACCTACTACATTTCAGCACTATGTATTTTAGATCTCAATATTAAAAAGTCACACACAATTATGATAGTTCTAGTTGTTCCTGGTTAAAAAGACAATCATATCCTGGTCTGAAATGAATCCTAGGCTTTCTGTGAATTATATCCATGCTTCTTTGACCCAAGTCCATTTACCCTTCGAATCATGTTTTAATGAAAGTCTGGCCAGCGTCTCAAAAGGTTTCGACCACTCTCAGTCTCCTCATATCACCATGTCCTCCCTCTTTATCATTAGCAAAGAAATTAGGCAAAGCTGTGTACAGTGTGTGGAGTGGAGTGGGGCAATCAATTTTATCCAGAACTCTTTGAGAATATGAAGCTTTTGTATTATTGTGAATAGACTAGGAACATGCTTTCATCCTGACATGCAAATCTAGGTACATTGTGTGTTCATTGATAGTGGATTATTTTTGCAATGTCAAAGAGATCGTCTGTGGGTTTTTTTAGGAGTATATGGAGTGCCCAGCTGAGAGTGAGAATCTGTGTGAACATCTGCTCACACTGTTTCTCAGCCTCCATAGGAACCAATGTGAAGGTGGAAGAAGGAGGTCTCTATAAACTGTACATTCTTTTTCATATTAATATTTACAATGATAAGATGTTTGTTCCAATCCCTAACTTCAAAAATAAAAATGTATTGCAATATTCACATAGTTTGTAATCCAGAAGAGTTGAAAACCACAGGACTAAACTTTACCTCTCTCTCTCTCTCTCTCTCTCTCTCTCTCTCTCTCTCTCTCTCTCTCTCTCTCTCTCTCTCTCTCTCTCTCTGATCACATTCAAATACTGAAGTGAATGTGACGTGATGCTGTGATTCACTGGCTCTGACTAAACCAACTAACAATATTTCAATTCAATGTTTCACTTTGCATCAATATCAAAGCGGGTCATGTTTTGGAATAAGGAGCACTCTCTGTTGTGTGATAGTGTGATAGTATCAGGACATTCAAATATTACATACTACATATTAAAACTTAAACTTACTTCATAACTTAATCATGAATTATATATAAACACTCCCAAAGTCAAACCAATTTATCAGGACCTTATGTATTATTTATGCCTTATGTGTCAGACAGCTAACAGCCATTATAACAGTGTCTGACAGCATCCTTCCACTGAATATATTCACGATGACTATCCGTCCTCTGTACACGTCTAAACTTTGTCAATCTGGTCACTTTATCTCTTCATTTGTCTCTACAACATAATCACACTTTAAAGCAGAAATAGACCTAATGTTATGGCTAAATAGATGCTGTGGGGTGAATGAAGCTCCCTTCATCTATCCCTTGAATCTCTTGGCAAAAAACCCTGTAAGAATGAATGAACAGCAGTGGCATTCATATCCCTGGAAGTGCCTATTTAAATAATGTATCTCACGGAAACACAGAAGAGAATGGCAAACAAATTCGTAACCATTACGATTACATCTATATTTTGTGTATAATGTGCTATGATGTTTTTTAAACTGTAGGAGGAGCTTCATAGAGAAAAATGAATCCAAAAAGTATTCAAAATGGCAAAGCTGTATTGTTTTCTAACACTGGGACTTGTTTTTGTTGTTAAGCAGTATAAACAGTCCCTGGCCAAAGCTACTTCCTGGTTGGCAGTGAGTTGAGACCCATCTGTTCCCTGTCCAGAGCCTTCCTCCCTCCTCCTCATCATCCTCCTCACCCTCGCCCATGGCCGAGGTCTGACTCCCGGAGATAATGAGAACACTCTAGGCTCAGCTGCTGGAGTAATCAGACCTATACCAATAATGTTGATTTTATTTAATGCAGATGACAAGCCTGTGATTCCTCATTGATGCTCATCTTCTATGGCCAGTGCTTCTTCAACTTTTCACACCATGTAAAGTACCATTATGTTGAACTAAAACAAAACAAAACAGGGACTAAACTAGATCTAAATTGATTTTATATCTTGTTTAAACCAAGAGTCAGTAAAATAAGGATTAAACTGAAATTAATCTTTTTTATTTGTCTGCATGTGCAAAGATACCCAGTGACCAATTATCTGAAGTGGGAATAATCAAACTCACTCCTTCCCTAATGGTAGATAGCTGTCATTTATTTCATCATTAACGATCCTACTCTAATCACCTGTCATTTCTCGGGATACCTGGGTAATGTAGTCAAAACACATGGGATGTAATTAGTGCCATACCACCTGTACATCCTTGTTCCATTTTCTTCCTTCACATTACGACAAGACCTCATTAGAGAGTTTCTGTTTCTGGGAATGAAGGGGGGAAATTTGTCAAAGGAAATGTGACACTAATTAGTATTTCTGGCCAAAGCGGTTTAGGCAGGTCCCTGGAGACAACAGCAAACATTGAATCACTGGTTACATTTTCATTGAGCTTGTTAAATGTGTTAAACACTCACCACTGTTCCCAAACATAAGGTTATTACTATAGGGACATGGACAATTACCAATGGAAGACCAAATAATTACATGAATGGCAACATTAAAGCTGCACTACCTGATTTTGTGAATAAATAAAAAAATAAAATTAAATAAAAATTCACAAACCAGAGACAAGTGAATAAAAACTTAAAATCAACATGAGCCCTTTCACATTATTCCTGATAGATTCTCGTTGTGGAACTGCCTAGATTAATGTTTTATTTCTCACATTAACAGAACATAAAAATGACCCAAGAAAGTATGTTAGTAAAAGCCAAGTCCATTCAGCACTTTACAAAATGTGTTAAGATAGAATACAGAAAGTATAGCCCAGTGAATACAGGAGAGGCTATAGGCTTTTTAAAATCAGTACAGCTTCTCTGCTGCTTCTCTGACGCTTCTCTGACTTACACAATGAACTTGAAGATTCATTCAGAACTGGCGATATACGTATTTACAGAGTCCTTTCTATTAATACTGATAATAGTCTTCTCTAAACCTTGAAAATCTATACAATACCACACATACCGTATGACGATGGCAGTGGGTCAGAAGGTATAGCTGGGTATAGCAGGGTATTAGGTTGACGGTTTGATGCCCTAGTGCTCCAATCAGTTCATACTGCTGTTGTGTCCTTGAGCAAGACACTTCACCCACCTTGCCTGAATGTGTTAGTGTGATTGTTGTGGTGTGTTTGGTGGTGGTCAGAGAGGCATTGGTAGATGCATTATAACTGCCAGGATACTGTTAGTCTGCCCAGGAGCAGCTGTGGCTATAAAGGTAGTTTACCACCATGAGTTTGTGATTGTGGAGTAACTAAAAAATGGCCTCAGTAGCAGTTTATTCAATACATTGTTGTTATTAGTTGGCGTACTATCTGGCAGTGCATTGCAAATGGATCCAGTTTTGGTAATATGAGACTAGTGTAGAAATAATCTAGTAATTACATAATAAAATAATAATAATAATAATAATGTAATTTTGTAGGGTATAACAATTATGCATAGAGCTGTTGAATGAAAACGGACGCTCTTACTCCATCCCCAGTTGACATGATGATAACAGTAGTCTTGTGGTTTTGCCAGATTTGTCATTTCTACATCACACAACACACGCCACAAATAAATCTGCTCCTGTTTGTTTTATTCCTAAACCGATAATGCAGCAGCAGAGACTGAGCAGATGCTGTGAACGTGCCTCAAACACAAACCATAGCGATCGCTGAGAGAAAAGACATCATGAAATGACCGTTACACAGCTTGTGACTAGCAGCTTTTTGACAGTTAGTGTGAAATAACAAATGGTAGGAGGGTCATATTAGAGGGAAAGATTTCACCGTGATTCAAACATGATCAGGATATCGGCAAAACGACGATATTATGGAATCACGTCGGTGTTCGTCCGCGTCCGCAGATCCTAGCTGTGTACGCGATAACTCAAAAACGAATTGCCGGATCAGTTTCAACATTTGCACACAGGTACATACTAAAGTACTTAAGTACAATGTAATACACTGTGTAACAAACTGTAATAACATGTAACTACATTGTACCTAAACCCAATCCTAACCTTAACCGTATGTACAATGTAGTTACATGTTATTACAGTTATTTACACAGTGTATTACATTGTACTTAATGAGGTAAATACAATGTAGTTAAGGGCTATGTCAAATTAAGTTCTCATTAGCAGAGCAAAATTAGAGGCAAAATCTTGACAATTCTTCAAAGTGCATATGTCCAGAAGTAGATAAATATGAATTCTAATTGGTTGAATTTGACTGGTCTTTCCAATTGTATTCAGAGACAGTTTAATCAACTAATTCCTTGAAAAGAAAGCTGGCAACACTATTGGTCTGCAGATGGCTGGGGCTCACAGTTACCAAACATTAATCAAGAAATAAAACTTCAATCCACAAACAATTATGGATCATCTTCCAAAATGTTTAATAGACATATTTTCAAATAAAACAGTGTGATTCTTATAGTGAAATACATTGTGGATCTAAATTTGTTGGGAAGAATCACTGGATGACACAAACAAAAACTGTAGAAGAATGCCCGGTTAATTATCACTCTGAATTTAACTTAAATGTCTAAAGGGTGCACAAGTGAAATGTTAATGTTAATATAATGGTTGTAAATGATGATACAAAAACACATTAAGAGCTTTTTCACCATTTGAACACAAACACATCTGTCTCAGTCCTGTCTTCGGGATCTTGGAAGTGGATGTGAGAAAGTACTTATGATGCCAGGAGATGACAGAGGTGACAGGGTGACTGTTCCACAAAGAGAGCTGCAGTCTGCGGAAGAAGATATTATGAGACAAAAATATTAAAATTAATACTAATATATTTTATGTACTGATTTGTGTGTGTGTGTTTGGGGCTGAAAAACACAACTATAATTTTTCTACCTCAAATATACCTAAAGTTTGTGTGTGTGTGTGCATGTGCATGTGTGTTTGGGGCTAAAAAAAACACAACCACTTCGACCTCAAATATACCCAAAGTTTGTGTTTTTGTGTGTGTGTGTGTGTGTGTGTGTGTGTGCGTGTGCGTTTGGGGCTAAAAAAAACCACAACCACTTCTACCTCAAATATACCCAAAGTGTATGTGTGTGTGTGTGTGTGTGTGTGTGTGTGTGTGTTTTTTGTTCTTTTTCATTCACACATGTTTGAGGAATTCATTAGGTTGAGCTATAATTCTCTCCAAGAGCTGACAACTTTTCCTCTTGAGAGTCACCTATAAGTGATGTAACAAATAGGGGCAAAGCACTCCTCTCTCAGAAGTGTCTAATCAGAGCATTTGTTAACGAATCAAGGTAGAAGCTCCACAAATCAGCAAGTATTGGAAAATTGTTGTGTGTTTGACAAACATTGACAAAACGTAGAATGGTCATCTAAATGTATCCAAAATAGACTGTGAAATGTGTTCAAGGCCATGCTGTCAGACGAGTAAAAGCATTTACTCAAATAGAAGATGTTCTACTTTCACTTTATTGTATTTCTTCTGCTCAAGTTTGCACACAACAGAAATGCACTCTATCAAACAGCGGCCACTGCAAATTATGAATTCAACTCTTAATACAATATCCGCTCTGTTTCCATCCTCATTTAGTTCTCATCTTCAAAAGCTTAAATTGCTTTTTCTTGGAGTGGCCTGTGTGGACATGCTCGTACATGCAAACTGCAGGATTATGAAATTTGAGATGGTGGCTCTTTGTGGAGGGGCTGTGAAGAGGTGTGGCTCACCCGTCACATTGTGTGTTCAGTTTGTGTGAATGAACAGATCGTGTCAGTGCCAGTGTGTTGTTGTTCAGATTGTTGTTGCACAAGCAATTCCCATTACTGCAGTGCTCTCCAGTGCAACACCAAGAGCCCATTGTTACTCCCAGAGTGCAATGTGTCACTATATCCTTACTGGGATACTCTACTTTGGGTTTGATTTTCATTCAATTACAATTCCTTTATTGTACAAGCATTGACATATAAACAATACTGACAAGCTTAGGCTATTTAAGAAGTACAGTAGCTGACCTTTGGCTCTACATTGGAATTAGGGACACTCCTGTGGCTTTATTATAGTTATTGTGAACACACTGAATTTATAGTGAGTAAATATATACTTGAAAAGAGGCTAATCCATTGTTTTGTGTTAACATTGAGAAAGAACGGGTCTAGCTGATCAAATTATGTGGTTCAACAGGCCTATCAGTAAAAGACAGTATTGGATAGACACTACAGTGCAGTAAGAGAATGTATTGAGTGGACTATATTCACGTGTGTATAAATAAGGATGTCCTCAATCTACCTATAACAATGAAGACCAAGAACATGCAGAACATGACAAACCAGCCTAGATGTCTTCCTTGTGCCTCCTGAAGCAGCATCTCCACAGACAGGCAGCACACAGACAGCCCTCAAACCCATGAGCAAGTCTCTTGTGTGGGGTCAGTGTGTTCTGTGACAGCCTGTGCTCAGACTAGAGCTCTCCTTCTTATCCTTTGGCCCGAGTCGTCTTTGGCTTCAGCTCCGCGTCACTAATCAATGACAAGACTGACACGTCCGACACACACCAGTGGACACTGTGTCTTTATAGAGGACAAACTCTGGACTACATTATATCATGAAGCAAAGTCTTAACTCCTTTATACCTAATACTCATATTGGTGCATATAGCTTGTGCATTCTTTTCTGCACATGACCTGATTGGAAATGAAATATTCAGGGTGGGCCATACATACATACAGGAAAATGTATAATGTATATTTTTTAATGTTTCAGATACCCTAGAAGATGCGTTTGACAAAAGAGCAAAGAATTGAAATTATACTGACGGTGCAAAGTAGGTCGTCTGTGGTCTATAGAGGTCAGGGGAGGGACTAGAGTTAAATATTAAATATGACAGATAGAACAGGGTCAGATAATTGTTTTTTATCAATAGATTTTCAGAAAACTTACAGACCACACCTTTAATACTAAATTACTAATAGGTTTTATTGAGTGAGCTGTGGATAAAACATCTGCACTCTGACAGCAGCTGATCATCACTCACTTAAATAGGGCGCATATGTCAATAAGGTAAGGCTACTGCTTCTCCGACATTAATGGTTTAGAAAATAGATCATTTAGGTCCTGTAGTAAATATACTGTCGACTGTATGGCCAATGATAATGGTAGGTAAATTAAGGTACACTTCATTGTTCTTATAGTTTTGCTCATGTTTCAAAATTCTTGGGCGACCTGTCAGGAGCAGTGGGTGATCCTTCTCCGGGACCTGAGCCAGGATCTTAGTCAGGAGCTGAAGGATTCTCCCATTGAACATTTTATAGGCTGATGGGGAGATAATCCACCCAGACACGGGGAGAACATGCAAACTCCACACAGAAAGACCCACCCTGCTCAAAAATATTGAGCCCGGGACCTTCTTGTGGTGAGACTGAGCAAATTCCAATGCAAAATGTATGCTGAATTTTTAAAACCAGATAAACATAATAGAACTTAAACAGTACTTATTATACTTAATCAAATCTGACTCAAAATATCACCCGAGAAAACTACGACAGCTTTTGAAATTGAAATCAGTTTGCTAATTTGGTTGTATGTGTTACCCCAGAGAGACATGACACCCGGGGTGGTCACGTATAAAAGAAATCAAATATTCAGTAAACATTTCTCAGCGTACAGCTCTTTCATCTGCTTCAAATGTCAGAGGCGAAGCTTTTATTTTGGTCCTAACTATATTTGGACTCATGTTGTGTGTGAGAGTGGTTTGTAGATAAACATCAGATTTCTGAAAAGCGTCTTTCAACCTGAGCAGTTTGATTGACAGTGGCACAGAGCTCACTTTACATGTGTTCATTCAGCGTGCCTGGTTTTCTAGTGTCCACTAATTAGGCCTCGCAACGCTCACTAAGTTATACAAAATGAATAAGTGAAATGTTCCAGTCAACGCCTTCAGAGGCCTGTTGTTAGAATCCGGTTCAGGTTTAGTTCGGGTTAAGTTCAGGTTTAGTTTTATGTCTCTAGAAAGAGTTTTGGTTTAGATCAGTATAAATTGTCATGGTAACAGCTAAGTTCTGATTTAGAGATTGAGAAACCTTTTGTTCTTGGTCTTACGTTGATGTTGATTTAGATACAGTGAAAGATCTAAAACATTGAACAAGAGTACAATATAAATGGATATTAATAGGCACAGCAAAAAACTTGTTTTGTTTGTAATTTTATATTGTTATGTAGATGAATGAAAAATGTGACTTTTTAATTAACATTCATCATCAAATCATCAAAACACTTAATTAAATCTTGTAAAATAACATGAAAAATGAAGTGATTATGAGCATTTAAATCATTCATCATTGTGAGCCTATACATTTATTTATTTATGTGTTTATTCATGTGCCTTTCTTTCCTGCTCTTAGGTGTAGCCCTGCCCCCCTTACTAGTCTAGACTGACTCCTATTGGCTGGTCAGTGAGTGCACACCTGCAGTAATCAGTGCTAACAGAGTTAACAGAGGAAGTTCATAACCAGCAAGCAACACCATGAACCCAAAGTTACCCAGTTTGTATTTGTTTGGTTTTCTCAAACCTATACTTACTCTTCAACTCTGAGTTAAGCAAACTCTTTTCCAGCAACAGGCCTCAGGTTATAATGAAGCACAATAAACAAAATGCTAAAGTAAAAAAAAAGCTGTTAGGAGCTATTTATGGCATACAGATTATTATTTAATATTCCAACAGAGCAAGAATATGTTTTTGTTTCATCTTAAGTGAAAAGTATCAATTATTAACCACCATTTATTGTTTTTCACCTATTAATGAACGTGGGTCAATTACCAGACAACACATCATCTCTTAGTACCATGAAGTGTTGGTTACATACTTTCACTTACGTTCGAGGAAGCATACAGTGCAGTTTTTTTTTTTTTTTTTTAATGGGCCGCACTCTGATGAACAGATGTCTTTTGTATAGTGGATGAGTGTGTAAAGACTCTCTCTAAATGAAAAGAGCCTTGTTTTTCCGGTAAAATCTTCCACGATCATTTAAAACATGACAAAAGTTTCTTGTTGAGCTCAATATCCGCTCACAGTAATCCATCTCTTCACACTAACTCTCTTGCTGCGGTTCAGTGTCTGTTCAATGACACTTTGTATTCACTGACTCTCTCCCACTGCTGTCTGTACACATAAACCCAGTGGTTAGCTCAGCCCTGGGTCTCCATAGTCCCACAACAATCAATAATATCTTGTATTTCCTGTCGTGGTTCGACACTGACCACTGCATCGGGCTCCTGATTGACTGTTGGACATCGTTAGCTGTGTGATTACTGGATCCTCTCCTCCGCAAAGTGCCCAGACAGACCAGACATGCTTTACATTTCAGAGGTCGCTTCTTCGTCATCGTATACAACTAATGTTCCACATGAAATATTCAAGACCTCTGCCAATTAGCCAAGCCCTGGGTGACTGATCATGATGGGGCGTTGGCTATGGCTGAGCCTGATTGGTGCAAAGTGAAAAAGGAGAAAAACATCTTCAACTTGGAGGGGTTGAAGTAAAGATCAGAATTTGCTTTGAGTACCCAAAACATGTACTCCAGCAAGAAACAATACTCAAGTCGAAGTAAAAAGTAAGTGCGTTGGAAGTACTCAAAGAAATACAATGTTTTGTTTTTGTTTTTTAATGTAAAGTTACTCATTAATCAAATAAATGTCAAATACAATTAAACATTGGCAGGTCAAGCTGAACTTAATTACATTTCTCTTAGTTGATAAAGTGAAAGCAGGTCACACATGGCTCTTGTCACTGACACATGTGTAAAGTGTAATCAGTAATCAGGAAGTGTTGGCCCATACTTCTTTCTGAACTTCTGTGAACAGTTTTTTTTTTTTATTGGATCAAAATGGAAACCCTATGTCAGGGGTCTTCAAGATTTCTTTGCTGTAGGCCAATTTTATTCCAAGTCAAACGATGAAGGGCCATCAACATCTGACACCCCACCCCCTTTAAAACCACCACCAACCTTCCTCTGATGCACTTATATATTAAATCATGTCTAAAAAGAAGAATGATGTGATGTTTATCGTTTATCTTACCTACATATATCTATTTCAACATTTCCATTTGCGTTGATTCATTCTTTTCAAACAGGCTTCAATCAGACCAGTCCCCTCAGAATTGTCCGTGGGCTGAAGGACGAAAATCATGTCCAGCTTTTAAACTTGACATGGTTTGATGATTAACTAGTTCTAAATGTTGTCTGTTTGTTTTTTTATTTATTTATTTATTTCGGACAGTGCATATTAATCAACATATGTGCAAAAAGCATCACAGTAAATATGCCAGAAAACAAAACAAACATACCTTTACAAGACAAGGTACAAAAGACATTAGACATAATTGAAAATTGTCAAACAGGTCATACAATAAAAACACAAACTACACATGAGTACAGGACTGTTTTAGTGTTTTCTTGAAAGTCAGGTAGTTCTCACAGTCGCTAACATGAGCTGGTAGTGAGTTCCATGACTGTGTGCCTCTGATTGACACCAAGGTTGGTGGTGGTTTTAAATGTTGTCTGTTTGTTAAAGTGAATTACTTGCCGTCAAGACAGGTTTGATATGTCAACAGCTTTCTTCCCTAAAATGCGCATGATTGTTGACCTGTGCGAATTCTGGAAACAGGACACGCCTTCCTGAGATGCAGCTGTTCTGAAATCCCTGGAAAAAGTGCCTTCCCTTGCATAAAGCTGATATCTTATCATTTTCCAAAACCACCTTGTTTATTTGTACTTTGCAATGTGATGGCTAGTGTTAATTTCTCCATAGAAAATGCATTACAGATTTCCAAAAACATCTTTTAAACCAGGTGCTAGAAATAAATACATCCATGTTTCACACCATCACTGTTTCTCACACTTGAGCTAACATGAGGTGATCACAATTGATAATTCGGGCTCCAGTCACAATGGAAAGTAAACATAACCAGTTAAGTTCAATTCCCTAAGGTTCCCCTCATTAGTGCCTCTAATGCAAGGTGGAGCAGGTGGAGTTATCCTTTGCCTGAGTCCAAATTCAAGGAGATGTGACGCTATCTTTGCCGTGGGGGAACGTGCTGCCGACCGCTGAGATCAAACAGCATCTGAATCGATAGGGAGCTCCTTTTATGAATAATGTAAACCAGGCCCAACCCCAGCTACCAGTTGCTTCAAAGCCGCTACAAGGAGGCACTAATGGGCCTAAAATATTCTGTGTGAGGTCAGATTACGTCAGTTTACAGGAAGTCAGGGATTAACACATGCTGTAAAGGGAAGAGATTAGCAGCACTGATAGTTTTGATAAATTAATTGTGTGAATGGGAGAATTACAGTATAAGATAATACATATTAGAGAGTTGTGCCATAGAAGTTAAAGAGTCGTGCCATAGAAATTAGAGAGTTGTGCCATAGAAGTTAGAGAGTTGTGCCATAGAAGTTAGAGAGTTGTGCCATAGAAGTTAGAGAGTTGTGCCATAGAAGTTAGAGAGTTGTGCCATAGAAGTTAAAGAGTCGTGCCATAGAAATTAGAGAGTTGTG
>JAVQKC010019200.1:0-16502 GCA_036025475.1 Philypnodon macrostomus
AAGCGTCTTTCTTCTCTCCTCTCGAGGCTTTGCTGAGTAAATGTAACTGAGTAAATGTGACTGAGTAAATGTAACTGAGTAAATGTACCTGAGTAAATGTACCTGAGTAAATGTAACTGAGTACTACCCACCTCTGGTTAAAGTGACACATGTGTTTTAGATACTGGGCCGGATACTTATGCTAGTCAAAGTAAATGTTCAATATTTTTTATCTGCCCAAAGGTTTATTGTCACATTCAAAGCGGGCCTGTCCTTGTTTCCTGGTGACAGGTGTAAATGTAACCCTAAACCCAGAGGGAGTTAATGCTGTATTTACTCACTGGTTTATAGCCTCACAGACCTGCCTCTTTATACGGCAATAAAGCTGTTTCTTATGTGACCTTTCTCTAGCTCTAAGCTTGGACAGAAAACAGGTTCAACAATGCTAATAGCTGTTTTGTCAAATCTAGCCTAGTGGTGAGTAAATGCCCGAAATGACAAATTAGAACAATATATAATAAATTCATGTGGTTTGCAAAATATAACATATATCTTAGTTGTATTGGCTGCAGCATACAGTGTACACAATATGAGGATATGCCTCATATTGTTTGTGTTGTTTTTAATTGGTAGCAATTCAGGTCTTGAACATGTCTGTCTATTAGGTTGGTGGTTCAGTTCCCACTCCGACTAGTTCATTCATACTGCCTTTATGTCCTTGTGCAAACCATCTATCTCAAAGTATGAATGTGTCAGTCATGTATTTGTTGATGGTTGAAGAGACCGTATGCTTGGTATGGATGCCACGTCTCTGTCAGTCTGCCCCTGGGTGGTGGTGTGTCTGTGTAGTGGATTCATATGTATGTGAATGCAAAGCAATTTGGGTGACCTGAAAAGTAGCCTAAACTATAGACCTGTTAATTCATGTAGGATAAAAATGCAGTTTACAATTTCACCACCAGATGTCCCCAAATGGCCCGAACGCTTGAATGTGCTTCCTCATACTTTAATATTCTGTAGTACCCGTCCTCATCTCTCTGTGGCGCTGTTGGGGCAGTGATCTCGTGACGTGGGACGTTCATTCAAGAGTAGCACTACCTGCTGCTGATCACGTGGTTCACTGACACGAGCCACACGTACACACATACCAACACACATTATAGTGGCCTATTTAATATTCTATTAAACTGCAGTACTGATATGATATACTAAGGAAACTGCATGGGGCGTTCAAATGGGATTACCCACCATTTACAAGGTTGCTAGTTTGATCCCCACACGCCTCATACTGCTGTTGTGGCGAGACACTTTACCCATCTTTCCTGTATGAATGTGCTGTGGTGGTCAGAGAAGCTGTAGGCATGGTATGGCTGCCAGATCTTCATCAGTTTGACCCAGGGCAGCTGTGGCTTACCATCAATGTTATTGAGGAGTGAAAAACTGATGTGCTCAATTGGAACGTGCTTTATAAATACAATTCATTATCAATTTGAATTGGTGTAAAGTTGTATACCATGGATTTGAGCTTGTCTCTAAAATAAACCGTTGACCACTGTCCTTGTGATATCATTGGCTCTGTGTAGCATTAACAGTTCCAATTCATCCTGCATCCAAGTGTAAACATTCAAATCAATATACACTGTGCTTATATCGTCATACAATCAATATAGATGGTAAAGTAGATTGATATAGGAAATTGTTCATTCAATGATTTATATTTGACCGACTATCCTTATGCATCATGTTTGTCCTGCTATATCTATTTAAAAAGTGTTCATTATACTTCCACAAAGCTAAATTAAAAATAGGGTAATTTACTGTGAAATATATAACAAGAATCAGAATCATTTCGATAAAAAATGGGCAAAGACTTGTGACTCGACCTGGACCTGGACACTAATGACTCAGGACTTAGACTTGACTTGAGCCCTGTGACTCGAGGAGACTTGATCCTACCCCAAAAGAGTAAATGTAGTCTATTCACCACAGGCACAGATAAAAATAATCCCCATAAACCTCTGAAATAATATATATAACTGTATATTACTGTGTTTTCTAGCCCTAGTTTTGTATACAGCCGCACATACGAGCTCAAAGCACGAGTCAAATAAACAGTGTTACAGGTACTGAGTTAGTTCTGTGTGTGGAGTGGGTGGGGCCAATGTAATGTGGAGTTGGCTTGAGACTTGACTCAGCCTTCAAGCCAAGACTTGAACAAGAATACAATGTATGGTTTGGTATGGCAAGATTTGCATGCAAAATAGTCTCTGCAAATGTAATGTAGGTCACAGCTTTTGGGAACACTGAAAGTGGAAGTGCAATTTTGTGCTGCATGTCTAGTGATTATATTATCTGTCTAAGCAGCTCGGTCTGACAGATTATGAGCTTATTCCTCTCTTGTCTGAATAAGGTCATTTCTGGTGAAGGTTTGTTAGCGGTAATATTCATCACTAAGAAGCCACTTTTAATTTAGCCAATAATATAATCTTAAGGTTAACGCCTGATGCTCAGTTCAGAATATTTATGGATGAAATCAAGTGGCCTGTTGGGCGTGGCTTCTGCAATCTATTACCATTGGATATAAAAGCAGGAAGAAAAAATAACACGACTGATTTGCTCTGTTTAGTGGGTCAATGGTTCAGAACTCCCATTTTCATGAATATTAAGATATCACATTTCATCCCTCTGCTCCTACCACATATCCAGGAGGTTGTCGGTCCGATCCACACACGCACGCACATACACACACGCACATACACACAGACCACTTCCACCTCAGTGCCCTGGATGTTGATGAGTGTTGGTTTGTTGTGGTCAGTCTTCTCCAGAGCAGTTGTGTCCATAGTATTGTGTGACTGTGGCGACAATGTAAAGCTATTTGAGTATCTAGAAAAGTGTTAAATCGCTCAAATTCATCTTATAAACTAATTCAACTGTATTTTTTTCATTGTTTCATTGTGTAAGCAGATTAACTATATGTAATCATCACTGGAATACCCACTTTCCCAGTAGGATTCTCTGCTGCCACTGGTTTAAAGGTTTTATGTGTCCCATATTGGAGCAACCCTCTTCAATATAAGAGATAATCGGATTGACTTTTGAGCTGATTTTTTTTCTCATAGTTTTAAATGAAAAAGGTGTCACCTGGTTATAAACATGTCCCATAATAGGTCAACGCTCTTAGTAGTTAGTTTCCTTGGCAATAAAATTTGACTCCCTGAGGGCATTTGAATTTTTTCTTTGTTCAGACACACCTTTACTCTCCAAAAAATCGAACTGTAGTTGCCAAAACCTGTTTACCTATCTATACAAAGTAACTGCAGCTGCAATAAGGTCCACTTATCATACATTTACTGTACGTCAGAGTTATCTCACAGCTGGCAAAGTCGTTAAAAGTCCAAAATAGTCCAATAGTCAGTGCCCATGGGGAATTTTTAGGCTTTAGTTTGGGCTATGCAGGGTAACAGCACAGGACAGAAGTTGTAAATAAGAGCCAATTACTTCATACTTTGTTTTCAGTTGTGACTTGTTGATAGATGTGTTTTTGTTGGCACTCATACCTGCGGCTCTACTTCTACCTGCTGCTTGCTGATGAGAAACACACTCATGTTTCTATTTTAGCAGACTGTTATTATACTGAACCATATGTTTCATTTATGGTAGGCTTATAAGGCAATTGTGAAGGGTCCGAGAGGGATGTGAACCCCCAAAGGTCTGCTTTTTTATATTTATATGGAATTTGTATTTAATTAAGTACTGTGATTTTGGTCACATCAAGTTCTGTGTGTTGCGAGATGATCTGCTCTTCCATATTGCACAGATCAATCTGGTAGGGCTCCAGTGGAAAGTGTTTGCAAGGTATATATCATCCACAAACATCAGCAATCCCATCCACATAACTGCCAGACCATGTCTTTGATTTTCATTTTGTTTGTTGGTTTTATAGATTGTCCCTGCAGGGCTACCATAGACATGGGCTACATTGCATTTGCTATAGTGTTAGTTTATCTATTTTCTGTTAATTGTTAAAATATTTTCCATAACATTACATCTGCAGTTAATTAAAAGTGATTACATTGCAATCAAGTTTAATTTACAAATGTATTTATATACATTTATTATTTGTTATTTATACATTTACATATTTATTTATATACATTTATTATTTATTATTTATACATTTACACATTTATTTATATACATTTATTTGTTATACATGTACACATTTATTTATATATATTTATTATTTGTTATTTATACATTTACACATTTATGTATATACATTTATTATTTATTATTCATACATTTACACATTTATTTATATGCATTTATTTCTTTTTTACTTTTTGATACAACATTGTGCATTGTCTTCTGTTGTAAACAAAATTCCTTTGGTTGCTCTGATAAAGTTATCTGTAGTTAAATATAAATGGAACAGAATATACCAGTGTCAAACTATGACAAAATACAGGAAGTCAAAAGTTTCACTCTGATGGTAACACCCTTTCAGACAGTTGCAGATATTTCCTGGTCACACACCGGCCTGGTTTAGCTGCCTCATTGTTTTCTGATTAATCATTAATGCTGGCCTACATTCACTGGACAAGGGCAGGGCAGCTTTATATGTGCCTCAAAGATATGAAATGGGCAGTAAGAAGATTGGGTTACACAGAAGGCCATTAGAGAAATCGATTTTTAATTGTGTTAGAGCAGCTGTCCTTATCTTACCCCATGACAATGAGCCCGAGACACTCTGACACGCCTGAATTAAACATGCCGTTCAAAGATACAAAACCGGTTTCTCTGTTTCAGTAGTGTTTACATTATAGAAGTGCTAGACTTCTGAATGTAATGTAACGTGATGTTGGCAGAAATAAATTGTAACTGAATTTGGTCAACTTTCTACTGATTTGTATTGATTTCACATTTAACCAGCCGTCAACCACTATCAACAAGTGATGTCAAGCTACAAACTAACTACAAACCAAGCACATGCAGTGCCTTTGGATGTAGAGAGGAACCATGATGACCTAGCCAGACCAATCTAATAGTAAAAAGTAGATTAAGAAGCCATCCCATCAAACCATCTACTGTGATTGATTAAGCCTGAACAATCCCAAATGTTAATATATGAAATGGGTGGGCTTTATGTTATGCATCAGCAAAGGAATGCATACAACCATCCCTATTACTAACCTATTACCTGGTTGGTTAACATTCTGTTTTTATTGCATTTTTCATGAAAAAGAAGTCTGTATATGGACTATATTTTGTATTATTTTATTGTAGATTATAGATTGTTTAATTAATGTCAGACTGTATGCAAGCTAAAAATGCCCGTGTGGTGACCTTGATAGACTTGCGTAGCAGTCTGTAGTTCTGTAGTTGCTTCTTATTCAACCACACATTCACTGGACATACTCAGCCACATTTTATTTCTCATTTGCACATCTCATGTGCAATTCATGATCGGCAATGGTGATAAAACTATCAGGAAGTGAGTTGAAAAGTAAAAAAAACACCATTGTTGAGCAATGAATATTGTTTTTATTTCTGAATGCTATAAGTTTGTAAACAGAAAGTTTGAAATTCCGGAATGGAAGTAACTGGAGGTAAGACCGTAATATATTTTCAATGGAGAAATCAGAATTAGCCAAGGTTTTGACAAATGACAACCACTCTGCTACATGTAGATGATTTAATTTAATGTACACATTAGTAACAGTTAGATTTTTGGCTGGAGGCAAAATTCCTGTTTTTTTGGTTTTACTGGAAAAGTCCTTACAGAAATGTTGATGACCACAATATTTTTTTTTATTGTATGCTTAAATTTTTCTATCCCTCACCAGAAATCCAACTTTTCTGTAAAGTTAACTCACTTTTGCTCCAGTCGCCTCCATTCCGGAACTTTGAACATTCCATATGACCAACATTTTAAAGGGTCTATAGTAAATACCGTTGCGTGCTCATTGCCAGCCAATATAAGTCTCTTTCAATGACCACTCCCTGAGGCTTTCCAACATTCATTTTTCAACTTCTCATTGTCTTGCTTTTATTTTTGTGGCTTTTGTATTGCATCCTATAGTAACTGACACTGTAAAATAAGATTTATATATATATTATTTTACAGTCTCAGTTACTACAGGATGCAGACTCAGTTACTATAGGATGCAGACTCAGTTACTACAGGATACAGACTCAGTTACTATAGGATGCAATGCAAAAACCACAAAATAAATGCAAGACAATAAGAAGTTGAAAAATGAAAGTACATGTTTACAGTTATTTCTTTATAATGTACAGTGTTTTCACATACAGTATATCTCCCATTGAAGCATATATTTACTAAAATATTCACATCTACTTTGAAATCTGCACTTATTTTCCTCATTTACGACAAGGTGAGTTAGAAGTTGTACATAGTGATCAAACATTTAGTACATTTTCGAAAATACACTGTTGACAATACCCGCTCTATATTCAAGCTTTTTATTTTTTGAGTCAGTAACATGGCTGCCCTCTACCTTTATATCAAGGCAAAAGCAGGCCCCCAGTGCATACATTCTTTTGTCTAAGTGGTTGGTATTATTGGATCTCTTGGGCAAGTGAAGACACATTTTGATATGATTGTTTTGCGCTATCTACATACAGTACGTTTACCACCGAGGCAAAATTAATTAATCTTTACAACTAAAAGGAATAATATACCAGTGACACATCTTCAATTGGAATACATTTACGACAAATTCATGACCCTTTCTCTGTCGGCAAATCTTCCATATTATGCCTTTTGGTTATAATCTAGTCCTACATTACTCATTGATAAATAATTTTACTTCTGGCTACACCCACCTCCCATAAAATTGACCACACATAACACGCATAAAGAATGAATGAAATGATTATCTTTGAATGTCTTTGGATGATGTTGTTGCTGTGGGCGAAACACACACAGAGACTAACCCCACCAGTGGAGCAGAAGCATTTCCGCACACTGACGTCTGTAAGTCGAGTTTGTGCAGAAAGGATTCTGTTAGACTGATGGGGGGGTGGCTGGGGGAGGCTCCAGACGTGTGGTTTATTTTTGGATGCTCTTCACTATCTCCAGCTCCTCCACGGGCCTCCACTTCTGGTTTATCGTGAGCAGCTGTAAGGAATATATAGAAAATAGAAATCAAAACAGAGTCATGTGAAGTGATTAAAAAGTTATATGCTTTTCCAGTCTTATATGAGGGCCAATGGTCAGTTAGTGCTTGGCATCTAGAACTAGAATGGGATGCTCATAAAAGTGAAGCTGTCATATTCGCACACAACATTTCAAAGTTCAATTCATTATCATTATATCAAAATTATACTGTTATATTTTCCTCTAAGTGCATATGTATGATGGCGGTAAAAAATTGTTAAATAATTAAACTGTCTTTATTCTATTTACTTTATTGGTACAAGCCAGTGGTAAGGTGATCGAGGAAGAAGTGTAGGAAATTTGCTGTTTAGGTCATTAGTAGGACTTAAAACTTAAAATTATTATTATATATACTATTTTTATGCATAAAACTTATCTATCGAATGTATCATGTATGTGCAATACAAAATTCATCTGAAGTATTTTACCACCTGTGAAATACTCTACTTAAACCTTATTTAATCCAACTGCACCTTTGTATTTTTTGTTCTTTTTTTAATATGTTTATTATATTGTTACTTATCTCTTTTTTGCACACTTTTTTCTTACCATGTACTATTATTGCATGCTATTATTGCAGTACAGTTCAGTACAAAGAGCCTAATAACTTAAGAATATTATGGCTTGTACCCAGTGCCTAATTTGAGGGAGAACAAGAGAGAACATGATCCCTTAACTCTCAAACTGGGACCTATATTTTTGGTTAATTTATTTTTAATTAGACTATCTTCATGAGTATCTTAGCGAGTCTAACGGTTCTTCCGATCCAAAGCATTTCATTGCATTTTTTTGACTCTGTGTTGAATGTGCATATGACAAATAAACTTGAAACCTTGAAACCTGTATGATCTTCTAATTAAAAATAAATTAATCAAAAATATAGGTCCCAGTTCGAGAGTTAAGGGATCATGTTCTCTCTTGTTCTCCCTCAAATTAGGAACTGGGTACAAGCCATAATGATACAAAATCATATACACTATTGGTGAAAGCTAGGGTTCATACATACATAGCCGTATAAAATCACAATCAATTTAAGCCCATCAAAACCACCTGCAACAACTTACAACGGGCTGCACTTAAGATGGTAATGTAATGTATTTTTTTTAAAATTCTGAGTAATGTACCTTCAGCTGTCAGTGTGTCTTCAGTTTGGAGAAATACATAAAAACTGGAACATAACTATTGCCGTAAATGGGGTCAGTAAAAATAGATTGAGATTTCACACACTTCACACCTTTTAAGGAAGAGGACTCAGCTGCTTGTGGGTCAGGAACCAAGAAAAACCAACAGCAGCTCTGCAATTGTCTAACCGCTACACTCCTACATGCAGTCTGTCACGCACGCCTGACAGTGAAATCACGTAAATAGATTTATGAAACACATTACTAGGCCCTGTTGTCAGTGTTTCCATTGATGTGTTTTTGGTATGCCATGCCACAGGGGGTCACTCACAAGTAGGTAAGTGTTGCCAAGTGCAGTGTGGTTAAACAAGGACACAGCTGTGCATTGTTTACATTTAAAGTGATAGTCCATTTTTGTGACAGAGCTCTATGACACACTGACTCACAGTAATACACACAGGGAGCAATACCATTTTGTGTTCTGTGTTGCTGCTAATACGCCTTGTTATAACACACGGTCACACCTTAACAGTACAATGTAATACACTGTGTAACAAACTGTAATAACGTGTAACTACATTGTACATACAGAATGGTTAAGGTTAGGGTTGGGGTTAGGTACAGTGTAGTTACATGTTATTACAGTTTGTTACAGTGTATTACATTGTACTTAATGAGGTAGACACAATGTAGTTAGGGGCTATGTAAAATAATGTGTTACCAAACACACTTCTGCAATTATAGCAAAGCTTGAAGTTAAATAAGTTGTAGTTCTCATTGTACTTCAGTCCTTCCCTTGGTCTCTATGGCAACTTCAATTCAGGGTCAGCTTTAAGGTGCAGGAGTCTGCATAGTAGAAATTTGAATGCAATATACTGTATGCTATACTAATCGACTGGACTGTACAAATTTAAGGGCAGACCCTGGTTAAGTCTATATACTATTGCTCCTGTCTGCTTCTCCAAACTCGGAGTGATCTCTTCTCACACATGTCATTAGGATACCAGGCAAGAGACTACTCAATATGGGGCACTCTACTTTAGCTTACCAGCTTAAGTAAAGGTCACCCCATTCATTTATCGGTTCAAGCATGTTTGCATTGAGCAGTGATATCAACCTCCAAATTACCAACTCATGCATGAACTCATTTTATTGCACATCTATACTGTTAATCAGGGCTTGGCATTAACATTTTTGCTTACTGGCCACTGTGGCTAGTCCTCTTTGTGTTTTCACTAGCCAGAAATGATATCTTTTAGCATGAAGCCTACATATTTTTGATTGATTCAGATTTTTATTTGAATGAATCACAATAAAATAAGGGTGTACATTAACATAGCATCAGGAAAACCTCTTAAGTTAAATTTCAGTGTAAAAATAAAACCAATTGGCCAAAGGGGCTAGTGCTAATGTCAAGCCCTGCTGTCTGTGTCAGTAAGAATATACTTTAAGCCTGAGGTTCTGTGACTTTTCCAAGCATCACTTAATATACACTTCAAATAGACTAAATCAAGACTAAACCAGGTCTGACCGGTATGAAGTGGCTCATTAATTTGGCTGATGGCACTCTAAACTAGACTAGAGCTTTTCAGATAAGTGCTTATGCCATTGTGACTCAGCAGATTTGACTACACCCAGCACGAGGCGTTGTAAATATGAAATCCACATTCCCCTGATTCACTCTATAATACATCAATACAAAAAAATATACAAATATACATCCTGGTTTATATAAATATATATTCTTGGATTGCTGCAGTGTCTACTTTTCTTTTGTATAGCTAGTTATTTGTTACCACTAGAGGCCTCATTTACTTGCAGAGACATGCCCGATGCACTGTTGAGGAGCAAAATAAACAACATAGTTTTGATTGTAGCCTATGACCGCTCATATTATCATTAATTAGTGAGGTCATAAAAGTCGAGGAATGTCTAGACACATTTATAAACGAGTAAAAAATAGTCTGTGTTTACATTTTTCAAAATTTAACTTAATCCATTCATTCACAATATAAAGTATAAAGATGCTGGCTTCAATCATCCAATAATTTGATGTTATTGAAATGGGATCAACTCTTTATTCATTTTTTATTGATTATAGTGGTGAAATATTGTCACTGTAAATCAGGAACATTTTATCCATCCCTAAAAATAAATTATGCACACATTTCAGAACTGCAGAATAAGGCCCTGTGCATTCCTCCATTATATCTTGCTTGTACTGTCAAGTCTCCGTGGCAACAAGACGTCACAGTTTGTGTCCCCAATTTAGCTGGAAACTTCATGGACTAAAAATGAGAAGGGTCTGTCTGTGGACACTGGTGCTTGGGGGTGGGTCTTAACATCTTTTGACTCTGGGACTTGGTTTAAAAAATGATAGTTTTCGGGCTCCCAAAATGCCGGATCCATGTTGATGAAACGCCTATACGATTAAATACTTTTCACTCCGTGTGGACAGGGTGAAATGTATACCCACTTCTCCCCATGCTATGAATCAGTGGGACTGGACTTGTATAAGCATCCTCCAATCAGACGTTAGTATGTTATTCTGTTTATGTATTTTAATAAACTGAAAAACCCAACAATCACAACCCCAAGCAAACCGTCCGCCCATATCTGACTCTAGCAACACCGAAAGGGAGCGGGGGTCTCTTAGCAACACAACCCGGAAGCACTAACTGGACAGAGTCCACAGGTCCGCGTAACCTAGCAACCAGTACAGGAGGCGTAACCTGGCAGAGGATCCCGTGACACACTTGCTAAAAATGTTTGTGTCCCACAACAATTTTAGAAGCCAAATTTAGACTTATTTTTTGTAAATGTGAGCTACTGTATGACTGTCCTGCTGAATCACAAAATAAATATTCACCTTATATGGCTCTTCTTTATTTTGTTTACACTATATAGGCTATTCGAAATAGAAATATGTTTTTTTTTTACCTTTTGTGGCTTTTTTGGATCCACTCTTTCCCAAGGCTCAGGGTTGTTACTCTTATTGATGCTAAAAATAACAAACATGGTAGCACCAGGCATCAGCAAATAGTAGTTTAGATGAAGATACATGATTTACAAGCAGCATGGGCAAACAGAAAATGTGTGTTCATTGTAATATCTGCCCTTGGTATGAAATATTATAAGAGAGAAAATATAAAGGAAATAAATATATGTATAAAAGTATTTCATTGATCACTCACATAACATCGGTTTTGGTGAAGAGAAAGTACAGGGCAGCAGTGGTAGCTCCTGTTGCTGCAAAACCCATGAACCCTATCAAAGGAATCAGCTGGGGAAAATACACAATAAATTAATACATTAGAAAGTGTTAGAAATTCAGTAAATGTAATCAGCTATACCTCCTTCTTCTTCCTCAGCATTTGAATAAATCCACTCATTGTGTCTTAGTTATCAGCTGCACCTAAAAAGTCACACATGAATAACTGTATACCCCCCCAGAAGCCAGAAGGGCCTTGTGTTTTTTAAGGATGTCAGCTGTGTGTGGCATTGCTCACCTGTGATCGGGCTGAAGTCCTCCACTCAACTAAGCCTGAGCATCCCACGTAGGCGCACAGACATTGGTAGTACGAGGTAAAAGGCACGTAGGCTCAGCTTCCTGCACTTAGATGCACCCATCAAGAGATTGGGGAAGGATCAATACATTTTCTCATCCGGCCCTGCCCTCTTCTGGCCACTTTAGGAATTGAAGGTTTTGAACAAGGACGATGGATAGTAAACAAATTTTAAAAAAGACACAGGCATAAGTGTTACATATATAGTTTATTTCATATCATGTTGAGAGGTTTTGGTAGCTCCGGATCTGTAGTGCGGTGAGAGATGGGGTCATTTTGAGCAGGGATTGGAGGAAGTATGTATGTCTAATGTGAGAAGCCTTCATATTCTCCTCCGTCAGTGTCAACAGAGCAGCCTGCAGGGGACAGAAGAGAGAGGATTTTAAGTTAAACTGTGGTCTAGGGGTGGGCGATATGATTTTATTTATGGCCCGAGCTAAGGCATCTTGAAACTGGGAATTTGCCATCAAATTTTATGGAAGTCTCAGAAAATAAATATTCCAAAATGTCTATAAAGGGCAGAGCATAAATTAATGCACTGAGGCACAATTCACCATTTTTTTTTACCAGATTAGCAGATTGTCGTAACTTCATATCACAGAAATGGATTAATTGAAATGGAGTGAAGAATTCAGTGGAAGAACTTGCTGCTGAAGTGTCAATATCTTATCTTATATGCAAATGTTTTAGTGTGGTTTGTGTTAATGACATAGCGATTACTGGGCCTATCAACATGAAACAAACCTGATCATCAGTCTGAACATTCCGCAAATATACTGCACTGGGGAAGTAGACATGTCATTCGCTCAAATTTGACAATACAAAATCCTGTACCTCTTTGCATAGATTTTCCAGATCAGCTCCAGAGAAGAGGTCTGTCTTTTGAGCCAGTTCCACCAAATCAACATCAGCAGCGACAGGCATCGACTTTGTGCACAACTTCAGGATGGAAAGACGACTCTATGAACCAAACACACACCTTTAAGTCAAATTTAAGTCATATATTTCTGTATGTCTTAGCTGATCATAGACAAATATAATACCTCCTTATCCGGCGGTGGGACATATATGATGTGGTCAAGTCGTCCCGGCCGCAGCAGAGCACTATCCAGACAGTCCGGTCTGTTTGTAGCGGCTACAACCATCACCTCTGTGTTACACACCTCCTCAAAATCCAACTGGAACACAGCAAAACATAATAAATAGGGATGAAAAAATTGATACAATAATAACAATGAATAAAACCAAAGCCTCATTACACAGTCTATACAGACCTGTACTTGACCATGGTCCTCTCCTTCAGCCTGTAGTACTCTCTCAGTCCCCCTCCTCTCATCCGTCTTCAGGCCGATCCCGTCCATTTCATTCAGAAGAACAGACAGGAGTCGGGTCTGGACGCTGTTACAGCCCTGACCGCTCGACCGAGAACCAATCAGAGCATCGATCTCATCCAAAAACAGGAGACAGGGCGCACAGGCCCGGGCCTGACGAAACAACTGTGCAAAGAGGAGAATATATATGGGGCTTAAGGAAACCTACCTCGAAATATATGTGCATGTTTGTGAGGTTTGCCCAAACAAAAATACACAATACATGATTACAGTACATCTGACTTCATAAAAACATATTAGACTTAGCTTAGCTTAATATCACACATTTAGCTCTTCACATTTTAAAATATATTTTTAAGGTCATTTTGCTATTTTAGCTACATCTGACACCTCAACAAAAATACCAGCTCTGGACGGACTTACAAGTAAATTACTCTAGTGATAGATTGTTCCCCAACATTCAACATATCACAAGTCATCAAAACATCTTTAACAGTGGTAAAAATAATAAAGTGAGACTATGAACTGGCTTTTTGCTCACTGGCTGTTTAACCCTAAATATTAGAAGTTATCCTTTTTGGCTATATCTATATAGGCTGATACCAATATCAGTCAACTTTGTGAATATCAGACGATACAGATTATCCCCATGATAAACTGCATTACTAAAATTGTATATTTTTTTTTTTTACTGCACATCTCACCTGAGCTAAGGCCTTCTCAGAGTCGCCCACATACGGAGAGTACAGGTCTGCCCCGCTGACGGACAGAAAGGCACAGTTTGAGGAGGAGGCTGCAGCCCGGACCAGGGTGGTCTTAGCACATCCTGGAGGTCCATGCAACAGCACCCCACGTGGACGAGACAGACCGAGGCGACTGAACGCTTCAGGGTACCGCATGGGCCACTCTATACTCTATATGGGCAAAAATGACAGGAATACATGGTGACATTTTAAAATGTAACCAAATACATTAATATTCCTTGAAGTACATTTATAGACAAATATAAAAGAATGGCAGGGGTCCCACCCACAAACATCACAGCAGAATAAACTGGTTTGGAGCGAGAATTGATGTCAAGATAGTGGTCTACTGCTTGAGCCACTGCCAACCATTAAGTAAAATCATGTTATATCATTTCAAATAAACGAAATGTGAGCTTAGAAAATCCTGAATTAAAATGTGAATGTTAAATTACTGTACAAAGTTGTATTATGTCTGCGTTTTGTTGCTTTTACCTGTCTGAGTTTGAGTTTGACCTCGTCCAATCCTCCGATCTGTTCCCAGGACACAGGGGCGAGGTCGGTCCGTCCCAAACTGCTTCTTAGACACGAGGGACCCACCACCTTCAGAGCCTCATAGAAATGATGCATACCCACTTCATGCTCTTCTGAACCCTGCAAAAACAAAGACAAAGTTCAATGAAGAAACTACTATTAAAGAAAAAGATTAAATTAAAATGGCTTGGAACAAGAAATATACAATTGTATCAAGACATTACAAACTATAGTTTATGACTTTGCAATTGTTTGTGTGTCTATTAACTTTGTTATTGTTTACAATGACCTTGTTTATTGTTTACATACATCTCTTTCTGTGAAGCCCTCTGAGGCAATTTTGTTGTGATATAGGGCTATAGAAATAAAATTGAATTGAAGTGACTCGAATACAGTGATGAGATAACCAGAACTAAACTAAAAATAACTAAAATGTGTGCCCCAGGGCAGCTGTGGCTACATAAGTAGCTTACCATCATCAGGTGTGACTGGAGTAAATGAATAATTCAAAATATGTAAAGCGTCTTTGAGTAGTTGTGAAAAGCGCTATATAAAATTGATGAATTATTAGTGGAGTTTTTGAGTGGGATTGCAGCCCAAACAGACTCTGACTTTATGTTGCTGTAGAGGCCAAAGGAAACTTATGGACTATACCTTTAATTCAGACCTGTATAATGACTCGGAGGCGGTGAAGACCAGACTTACTTGAGAAGACTTGAGAAGAAGAGTGTGGACCACGTGAAGGACTCTGCTGCCACTGTAAGAGAGTCAGGCCAACGGGGAGTATTACAGTACTTGGAAAACTCAAAACTCTGGACCAAAAATATTCAACACTCAAAATATTGCCTTTTGACAGCTCCTGCAGTACTCACGATGAACTTGCTGACTCCCTGGAGCCGGCTGAAGCGGAGGTAGGAGATGTCCCCCTTGTCCCGGTTTGCGTCCTGGTCCGAGGTGAAAATGTGGGACACTCCTGCGGCTCTGATGAGTGGGACGCACTCGTCACACGGACATTTAGTCACGAACAACATGGAGCAGTCACTAGGTCTGAGGTCACGGGTCCTACAGAAGATACAATACATTTAATGGCCACTGTTCGGACATCGCCCTCTGACCTTTAGGGATAGGGTTAATATGTGAGTCTTCTTTCAAGGGTTAATGCTTCAGGTTTAAAATGTGTGTGAACTCTAATCTGTGAAGAAGAGTCTGATATGTATGCTCTGCTCTTCATCCTCATGTCACTGAGACGTGTCAGAGTTCATGTGAAGAACACAGAACATGAGAGTGTTCATGTGAAGAACATAGAACATGAGAGTGTTCATGTGAAGAACACAGAACATGAGAGTGTTCATGTGAAGAACATAGAACATGAGAGTGTTGTTCTGCTGGACATGAGTTTGTTATAGGTCTGGTGAAGACTCGGACCTGAACGTGAGTGCGTTCTGTTCAGCGTGGACGATGTATCGATACTTCCTCCTCTGTCTGTCCTCCTGTTTGTCGTCCATCTGTGGGTACTCCGCGAACTGTGACCCGCTCGGGTAGGCATTGTACCCACAACCTATGAGAGACAGAGCCCTCATCTGACCCCCGCCAGTCTACAGGAGAGAGGAGAGATAAGAAGAAACCAGGTCTAAACTAGGTCTAAACCAGGTCTAAACCAGGTCTAAACCAGGACTAAACCAGGTCTAAACCAGGTCTAAACCAGGTCTAAACCAGGTATAAACCAGGTCTAAACCAGGTCTAAACCCGGACTAAACTAGGACTAAACTAGGACTAAACCAGGTCTAAACCAGGACTAAACTAGGACTAAACTAGGACTAAACTTGGATTAAACCAGGTCTAAACTAGGACTAAACTAGGACTAAACTTGGATTAAACCAGGTCTAAACTAGGACTAAACTAGGACTAAACCAGGTCTAAACCAGGTCTAAACTAGGACTAAACCAGGTCTAAACCAGGTCTAAACCAGGTCTAAACTAGGACTAAACCAGGTCTAAACCAGGTCTAAACCAGGTCTAAACTAGGACTAAACCAGGTCTAAA